>VXAX01001774.1:114295-151217 GCA_013399835.1 Leptocoma aspasia
GAACACAATATTTGTGCTGCAGTATTGATGTCAGTATAAAATAATTTGCAAACAATCCAGCAATGTAGTGTCAGTTGAGCTCAAATAAGTGAACTGTTCAGCTGAGAACCCATATAACAACAAACCCATGTGTTCCTGAGTTAAACTCTTATTTTGTAATGTGCTGTAGAACTGTGTGTCTCTTTAACCTTCTGTTACTTGCTGAGTCTGATTCCCTTCAGTGACTGACTGATCCCGGTGTACTTCTGTAGTGGGAGAACAGTTATGTCCCCTAACAGCTTTACATCTGTGATGTAGCATTAAACTGCTCATGGACACAGGCTCTGCAATGAGTTTGTACAGATTTTCCCATTGTCTGGGGAAAGTGGGAGAAAGCTCAGAGAAAGAATTAAATCAATTCTTATCTTAATCTCTGCACCTGGTGTTTTTGAACATGTGGAATGTGTTATACGTGATGTTTATGGAATGATGTTTACAAGACGGTCTTGTTCCTAATTAACCTAATTAACCAATGATGTGAGGGGTGCTGCTTAAGGACCAGTCACGTTCTAGGTGAACGATCCTGTCTATAAAATGTGTGGTTTCAATAAACTTAGCTTGGTGCCTTCTGAGACATACAGGAGTCACTGTCGCTTCCTTCTCGCTGTTCCTAACTCTGCTGTGACAACTGTAGTGCTAATATTGACATGAGATTGAAGTCCTGATTTTTTCCTTGGCCATATGACTTCTATACAGAGATTGTTTCCTTGAATATTAAATAACAGATCCTTACTATAAAACCATTTGTAAACAGAAGGCTGCATCTTTGTCACTGAGAATTTCATAACTTAAGAGTGCCATTATTTGGTTTTGTACTTTTCTGTTCGCTGCAGAACTGCTCCTTCAGGAAAATAAATCTGGTTAAATTTTTGAAAGTGCAGGTGACAGAACTGACAGTAGTTCATTTCTCCACTACACACAGATGATTCATACTGACTGCCTCCAAGTGAAACTGAGGAAAGAGTGCAGAGTAGTTTTGTGGTGTTTCTTGTTTGTTCTCTCATTCCCATTTCTTTTGTCTCAATCATTCACTGTTTTGAAACTTGAACCAGAATTGGCCCAGGGGTGCACTGAGGGGCTGTCATGACCTCCTTCCTCACAGGACAGAGAGTCATCCTGTTCTAGTTGCTTGGCTGGCTTTTTATTCCCTGGAGATATTTGAAGTAATACAAGAGAAGAGCTTTGTTGCTCAGACACGTAGATTTTTGTGTGTCTTAACAATTGAAAACTCTATCTTACCTAACATCTCAGTAATTTGACTCTTATCTTTCTAATCAGTTCCCAATTTCATTCAGTGTCAGCACTGTGTATTTTAATGGCATCACAGAATCATTAAGGTTGGAAAAGATATTTAAGATCATCAAGTCCAACCAAACACCGCCATGCCAACCACCATGTATTTTGTTGTCCAGTTTGACAATCTCTGCAAATCATTGTGTATCTGTAGGAATAGGAATATTAGAATGTGTGTTTGCAAGGTCAGAGGCAGCAGCCTTTAAAGCACAACTTTCCAGAAGGAAGAACTTTTTGTTCTTAACTTTCTGTAGAGAGTGTCTGTGCACTGCAGGAAAAGTAGTGGTGCCCCTGATATTCCCAAGTAAACCTTGGACTTCACTGTGTGGTGAAAGAAATTTCATTTGGGACAGTAGGAAAATACAGATCCTGTTGTAGGCACACAGTTTGTGGGAATTGGGAGTGGGGCTGTGGCCAAGCCTCATCCCCAATGGGCTACAGCTGTCACACAGGTGACAGGTATTGAAGGTGACGAGCCATGGGGTGCTGAGGGGCACTGACCAGTCACAAAAGGGCACACAGGTGAAACAGGTATGAGGTATCATCATCAAAGGTATGAGAAGCAGCACCAGAGAACAGTGCAGGAGAGAATGAGCAAGGAGAAGCAGAAGCTTGTGACACTCCTTGGTGCTGCCAGTGGTTCCACTGTCCCTTTGCTATAAGATCCTACTTGTGATAAGCTTTCTGTAGCGTGAGTTGGCAAGTTCACTTTGGTATTTACCCTAAAAAATCGGAATCTGGGCTGAATTGATTACAGTTCATGCTAATACTAAGCAGGAAGTTGTGGTAAGTCTCATAAATGCCCATAGTAGCAGGTGGCAGCTCAATTTCTCCTTCTCCCCAGACTGCAGTAGTCCATCGTGTAATTCTTGCCCATGTGTGAGGCTGTAATAGGGTAGACAGGGCAATTAAGTTGTTCAGTCAGATCCTTCCCATTTTTTTTAGTCCGTGTGTCACTCTATAAGGAAACTGGCAGAAGTACCCACTTCTGCTCCTCACCCTGCTGCTGGATCCTTTATTTCGAAAGGAAGGTGTAAATTACTTGTTTTATCATCCGTGGAAGGAAATGCTGATCTCTCCGCCCCCTTTCCCTCTTCTCCTGGCTTGAGACAGAATTTTAATGGAGTATATTTTTCCATGTGTAATCCAGGCTACTGGTAATCCATGAATACTCAAGAAAAGTTATCTTGAATATTTATAACTGTTCAGCTCTCCTTGTTGTTTTACTCAGGCAAATCTTCTTCAAATGTTAATCTTTGCTGAATACACAACATCACATCCCTAAATGTCTCTGACAGGAGTAGCAGAGGTAAAAATATAAATGTGGTAGGAGAAGTTTATTAAGAATATTCTGCCTGAATACACTTGTTATTTCTTATCAAACACTGGAGACAGAATGAAATAGACTGTTTTGCCGCTCTGTGGGTGAGGTCTGAGGAGAGCATATCAGCATGGCTATGACACAGTTTCAGTTTCCTTTAGCTGATTATGTTATAGTTTCTTTTCTACTGACAAATTTCATTACCAGATTGGGGTAATAATAGCATATTTTATCTTGCTGGCTGTGATCCAAAACCTTGGTTTACGGCAGAGTTAAATTTAGAGAAATTCAGTTGAATCTATATTTTTCTCCATATTAGCTGTTTGTAACAGCCTGATAACATTTTGTGTTCACTAAGTGTCTTTTGCTGTTATAATGACAGTCATCTGCTTGCTTATATTGCTGTGTCTTCTTAACAGCAAGAACAAAGTGCTAGATAAAAGTTACAAGACCTTGCCTTAAGAATATTGGCCAGTTAACCAAAGTATGAACTCTTGGTTAGAGGCTGTGGCTTCCCCACCCCTGGAAATGTCCAAGGCCATATTGGATGGGGCTTGGAGCAGCCTGGTCTGGTGGAAAGTGCCCCTGCCTGTGTTGGGGGGTTAAACTGGGTGATTTTTAAGGTCCCTTCAATCCAAGCCGTTCCATGATTCTATGAATTGAAATCAGGGATGAAAGACATCGAATGGGAAAAGTTAGCTGTCTTCTTTACATACATGGCCCAAACATAAATTTATAAGCTATCCACTTATTCCATCCTATCTTAAATAAGCTTTGAATAAATTTGGTATACAACTAAGAAAAGGGTGAGTAAACAAAAATAAACATGGATAGTAATATATGCTGTGTTGGCCCAAATGGGTGTCATGTTAGCTGAATGTTGTGTGGCAGTGTGCTGTAGTAGATTTATAGGCAGCTTTCCATTTTAATAATTCAGTATTTACTATTTCCTGAGGCACAGCAAATATCTCTTTGTGACCCTGGCTACCATGAAATGCATCATTGTACCAATGCATGTCACTGTGGTGCATTTCAGATCTTTTTTGAAAACAGTCTGGTGCCTAGAGAGCCTTCAGCCATGACAGCTGGGAAGAGAAAATAGAGCTGGAAGGGAGCTGCTGGCTCAGAGACATTCTGTCTGGGAAAGCTTTGCAATTGTTTTAAGCTGTGTTCAAATGTTTTTCTTCCAACAGACTTTGGGAACTATCACTGCAGTGCCCATTAAGGTTCCTCAGGTCAGCTCCTTGCAGAGGTTGGCAGGACAAGGACCAGCAGTGCTACCTCAGGTACAAAGTACAGTTTCAAAGGGGGGGTTGTGTCATTTTGTACATATTCTCTGCTCTTGTCTAGTGCCCAGGCCTGGGTGCATCAGTACACTGATTTTGCAGAGTTGTGTTCTTCTTCAGTCCATGAAAAAAAAAATTCTTCTGGGAGCGTACTGATAGTGCAATGAAAAGCTATAAAATGTAACGTAGATTCATTGTAGAAGAACAAAATATGTATGATGGAATGTAAATTTATGCTTTAAAGTTGAATCACAAATCAAAGAAGTGAAAATCTGCAATTCTGTAATTAAAAGAACTGGTGGAAGTGTTAACCTTCCTGTTCAAGATTTAACCCCATGTTCTGTTTCACTGACTTATTTGCCTTGTTTGTCCCAACACAAAGTTTTGGGCCAGCTAACCCAGGTGCCAGACCGAGGAAAGATTCTCTGGGTAAGAGTGAAAGAGGTGCACTCACTGTTTTTAAAAATGTTTCAAACTGTCTCCTTCTCTGAACACCCATCACTGTTTCTGTAACTATGCACTTTATTCCCCATTTCAATCCTCTTTCTCAAAAATTTTGGATGTCATTTTCAAATCAATTTTGAGTTTTTATTTTCAAGCTCTGAGTATAAGGATGAAGTGAAAATAAAGTGCGAATAATGGTCCTTCTCTCAAAGGCAATGTGATATTCTGTTGAGCTGAAAAACTTACTTTCATACAGATCAGCCCTGCTAGTAGGAAGGTCTGACAGATGCTGAGCATGATCCACCTGATATCTGATACAGGGGAAGGGGAAGGCTCTTCAGTGCTGCTGACAAAGCTATAACAAGATCCAGGGACTGGAAGCTGAAGTTAGGCAAATTCAACATTGCTATAAAATGCCAGTCATGAGCATAAAAAAAAAAAACATTTTAACAATTTACTGGAGCTCATCATTAAGAAGTCTTTAGTATTTTCTTTTAAAATCAGTCTTCAGTTTCTGGGAGAAATTATATGGCCAGCCTGTGAACTGGAGGATCACAGTGATCCCTTTTGGGTTTGTAATTGAAGTACACTGTGTTAACTCCCCTTTCCTAGGCCTGAAGGGGAACACATTTACCAGAAATGCCCTTAACAATTCTCATAATACCTGCAATTCTTCACAGATGCAACTGCTCTAATTAAATCCTCTCCTTTAGGACAACGTAGGATTGCCCACAGAGATTGGAGGAACTGTGTGACTTTCTTCCCTTCTCCTTTTTCCCCATACCTGTTCGGGTAGGGTCTTGAGGGCTTCCTTTGTAAGAGGTTTTCTTTCTTACCTAATTTTTCTTTACTACGCCAGGTGAGTGGTTCACCTGTTGGGATGTACCTCAGGAAATAAATTGCCCATGATCACATTTTCATGTAGGGACATCTGGATGGAGCTTAATAATATGGGATATACAAAACGTCATGTTAGTCACAGGAGCTGACTCTTTCCTTATCTGAAAGTCTTTAAAATATATTAAATTAGAAGTTGTTGAACAAAAGAGCACTCTGTACATCTCACAGGATTGGGCCCTCTCTATTTCCATGTCTGAAAAGCAGACATCCCCCGTGGTACTGACAATTCTGTGTGTCTGAAACTTCTTCTGCAGGCCTGCTAAGGTTTTTCTTCCCAAGGGAGAGCTTCTCACTTTCCCAGCAGAGATTTTATAAACAATCTCTGTGTTGTTCTCAAAACTACAGGATGTTTTTCTATCCTGCTGTCACAACAATAGAAAAAGTTTGTTTCTCTCACTTAACCAATGGAAATAGGGAGCTGTTATTGTTAGCTAACCAATCATTTTAGTGTTAGTGAAATACGATATAAAGTGTGTTCCATTTTGTGTCAAGAGCCTTCTGAAATAGCAATAAGCCTTAAGCCTTCTGATACCACACAGCCTTCTCAATAAAGCCTTCTGAGATGGAGTCTGTGTCCTTGTTCGTACACAACGACAATCCCCTCCTAGTGAATGCTCAGATTTGAGAATATCTCCTTGGGAAATGTGCTCACCTGCAGCTCTCTGAGAAGAACCAGTCGGAACATTGCCACAGGAAATGAATGTTCCTGTTATTGTGGGTATTGAGGAAACTCAAGATCAGCACAGGCTTAGGAAATCATTATATTCAAGAAGCAGCTCTCTCTTCTGCATTTTGAGCCCTGGTAGTATCACATTCTGTTTTGACAGCTGTCAGAATTTAAATGAAAGATACTTGGGGAAAGAAGGGTTGAGCTACAGGAGAATTGTTACTTGCAGCACTTGCCAACAGTTGAAGTGCTCTTTTGGTAACATACATGCTATCTCTTTTTCTTTCTCTTTTCTTCTCTTTTGCTCAACTTTGGTGCCTTTTATTTCTGTAACTCTTGTGACAGGGACTGGTGTCATCCAACCTGTGCTACTTTCAACAGAAAATTACTTTTTGATACTGTGTGTGTGCAGTGCAGTCCCTGTCCTGCCTTAGTTTTATTCTACCTCTTGTTTGGTGATTGCCAGCTTACAAACTTTTGCTAGTGCCACTGTCCTCCTTTCATCTCCCAAATTTAAACTACAGTTTTGCTGTGAGGGAAAGGAATTTATGCTACCCTTTTCTTTCTTATTTTTTCTCTTCCTAGCTGACACCATTTATCTTCACAAATAACTGTAGCAGTTTGGGATTTTAGGTAACACTCTGCCAAAGGTCTTTCATGTAGCTGTTTATTAAATGTTTACGCTTAGTGTTTATATTCTGAGGGGAACATGCATAAATGTTGGAGCACGAGGGGCTTCTATGTTTGCTTTCTGTTTTGGATTCACACTTGCAGGCCCTTGAAATAAATGTTATTTTCACTTGAAATTATTGTAACTTTAACTCAGGAGCACCTGAAACTTTTGTTCCTGTAGTCAGCCCTTTTTATTGTTCTGTAATTGCAAATAAATATGGTCTCCCAAGGTTAGGTAAACTTGGCAGGGAGTTTGCAGAGGCTTAGTCCATGAAAACAGCTATTCCTCTTCTGTATCACACGGTGGCAGAAAGAGCCCAGCATATGCTCTGTGCTGTACCAGTTTGGTAAGTCCTATCAGATAATTTCAGTATGCAGCACTTTATAAAGAATATAGTATTTGGGAAAATCAAGTTTGTTTAATTATCTGTGCAGGAAGAGCTTATTTTACAGTGCAGTAGTATGTGTTCATCCACAACTTACAGGATGTGCATTATGGGTGTGTGTAGGATTCACTGAGGTATTACATCATGCAGTAGAAAAGATAATTGTATAGCTGGAATATATGTAGGCATTTAGTTTTAACTAGGCTTTTGATTAAATATATAAGTGCAATTAAGAGTGACAGATACAGTAGATCCTGCTAGACTACATGACAGCTTTTGGCTAGAAAAACTCCTGAACTGATGGGTTTAAACCAATGCTTTGTGCACTGCTTTTGAAAATAAGACCATTAACTAATCATGGATATGAAGCTAATTACAGAGTCCTCCCTTAAACTACTTGACCAAGGTATTTGTCTGGTATCTTAACTGGTCAGATCATCTTTACACAAAGTAACTGCATAAAGAAAATGAGCAAAGAACCCTTCAGTTTCTGTTCTGGTTCGTTGGAGTTCTGTGTAGTTTTGCATCATTTCACAGCAGGTCTCTGAGGCCTTCCAGTGCCACCCCAAAGGTGTGAGCTGTGTGCTTCCTGACTCTGCAGGACCTTGGGCAAACCTCCTCTTCACCTTTCCACCTACCATGACTGCTGGAAATGTGGATGTCCCAAGCAGGACTGTGCCTCTGATTCCAGTTTTGCACTGCTCATGGGTGCAGGGGTCCTGTCGACATTTGGGGGACAAGTTTACCAAGACACAAAGAGCTCACAACGTGTGTGTTGCTGCACTTAATATTTGCTGGGGGGACAAAAGGGTATGGTTCCTTCTTGACACGACAGGACATGATGGCCAGCCTTGAGAGATGGTTTTCTGCACGCCACTAAATCCCTGCGTTTTCATTAAATTGCTTACTTAGGCTCAAGATTGAAGTCGGCACCATTTGAAGGGCTCCTGTAGACTCCAGCGTGGTGGCACAGGCAGCAGTTTCCCGTGTTTGTCTGTTAGAACTTGTCATTTTGTTTCACAAAATGGGAGGTGTGATAAGTGTCAGGACTAAATAAGCACAGGGGGAACTGACTCTTTTATCAGGCTGTGTTAATGAAAAAGCTGGGAGTGAAGTTAACTCTGTGATGCATTTTAAATTATTTATTTTCAATCCTGGAACTGTACTTAACATGTTTTTAAGGCAGAGCCATGTTCACTGGGTGACGTTAATTACACCACTGGAAACACATCACATTAGCTGAAAATGATTGCTGCTATCATTCACAGCTCTGGGTACAGCCCCAGCTGCTGCAACGCAGGGCAAAGTGTCCTCTTCCATTCATGGAAGTTCCACCTGCATCCACCCACAGCTGCAAGTTAGCTCTTCAATTACTGCAACAAAATACGGTATTTGGTGGTTGTGGGTTTCTTGTAGCCCTCTCTTTATTTATTTTTTGTGAGCTAAGTGATTGTGTGACTGATCTCCTCTCCATTTGACATGGCATGTCTTAAACATGGGAGGATGTTCATTTACCAATCCATCAGTATAAAAACATTACTGTCCCTGTAAATGCTTTTCCACAACTCCCTTAATGATTCAGCTCCCTCTCCTTAATTCATAGCAAAAGTGTTGTGTCCTTCAGAACAGGAAATTTTTGCATCTGGGTTTCCCATTCTTTGCAAAGGCTTTGGCTTACACATCCCTACTGAGAACTGGATGTGACTTGACTAGCATTTCTGTGGATGTGTGCTAATCAAAACGAGGATTTGCCTTTCTCGTCACTTATTGTTTAGCATTACAGTGAGTTATGGACTTGAAAATGACCCTGTTGAGAAGTGCTGGAAATATATCTACAAGTAAATTAATGGTTGGCTGCTTGCAGGTGCTACATTCTGTTTTTCTAGATGCTCCCAGTCCACACAATTAGAGATTCTACTTGGAGAACGCACGTGTGCAGTGTTTGTTCAAATGCTTAATAACACCTGACTCTCTGTTTGTAGGTTAGGCCAAAGACCCTGATTCCAGACAGCCTCCCAATCTCCCTGTGCAGAGACCAACCCTCCAAGCAGCCTCCCACCTTCCAGAAGGCAACCATAGTGAGCATCAAGAACCCCAGCCCTGCCCTCCCGACCGCTAACAACACCGTCAGCCACGGACAGACGCACGTCAGCCAGCCACAAAGTGTCACCGAGCCTGCAGCTCTCTCGTCCCCTCTGAGTGGTGCCAGCGTGGCCTATGCCATCATTTCCACCTCCCCCAGCAATGCAGCTCCAATCAGCACCAGTGCCACTGTCTCAGTGGTCAACGACAGCATCAAAGTGCAGCCGCTTCTCATCAGTGCCGACAGCAAGGTGAGCTCCTTGGGTGGCAGACTCGGGAACTGTGCTGCAGGTGTGGGCAGGATATTGCCCTGCAGGGCTGTCAGTGGCTCTTCTCAAAGAAAATAATCAGAAAGCAATGGGAAAGTTCTGACACGGACACGTAGAGGCTAGTAGACTTTTATCTGTGTACAAGCCTGTTTTTTACTGGGAACAAAGCGCATCATTATGTAGATAATATCAACGGGACCATATGAACTTCTCTTTCCTGAATCCTCACTAAAAAAATCCCTGAATTCTGTACAGGCTCAGATTTCCTATGGACTTCCTCTTCAATGGTACAGTGGTACTAGCTTTCTTGACTGACCCCAGGGAATAAATAAAATAATCAGTGATTCCCTTCTCCTCGTCCAGGGGAAGACCAAATGAAATGAGAGCTTAGGGTTTCAGAACTGACCAGAAGATGAATCAGTAGAAAGAAAAAATTCAAGCTATTAATTACTTCTTTCTTCTTAGTACTGCTTTTCTACATTGGAATGCAAGAACTTCACCACTCTTATACCAGAGACAGATTCCACACAGGCTGCTAATGTATCCAGCAGACATTCACTGTAATTTACCACTGGGATTCTGCTACTTTTGGTCTTGTTGGCAGCACAGGTTCTCATACAGTGCTAAAAAAATATGTAGGAGGTAGGATGGCTTTTGAGGTAAATAAAAGCAGACATCTCTTCCCCATTTCTTTGACATAAATTATTTTTCTCTTACTTAAAATGGCTGCTGGCTCAGAAAACTGTCCCTTTTTATGCTCTTGAATCTTCTAGAGTGACTGAGTTGAGATAATGTATCTAAAACTTAAATGACTGTAGTGGTTTTGGTTCACTAATCTGAGATTTTTCGCCTAATGCACTAATTAGTGTGGTGGGTTCAGTGTTGGCTAATCACTAGTGCACTTACTAGAATGTATTTACACATTTTTTGTTGTGAGATGGGATTATTTGTACATTGTCTTTTAGGTTATCATTATTCAACCTCAAGTCCAAACCCAGACAGAAAGTAAACTGGAGACAAAGAAATCTCCTGAAGGGTCAGCTCAGGGACTGCCTGCTACCAAAAAGAAAAAGGAGGAAAATCCAGAGGTGATTTTTTTTTTTTTAAATAAATGAGCTACAATGTGGTTAAGTTACGGGGGCCAAAACTAAACATTCTTCTGTGTGCATATGAGATTACTTTGTTTGTGCTTATGGTTCTGCCAGCTGTTCATCTCTCCTCTCAATCTCTGCAATCAGGGTAATTTCCCTGCCAGCAAGTGCCCTGACAAATTTGGTTTGCACCATTCAAACCTTTCACTGTCACAAAATGTAAGACTCGGAGGTCTTATAATACCAAGAGTTCTCATAATGATCTAGGCACCCCATGGCTGTAGCTGGATTTCTTGTGAAAGGTGTATACAAGCTTAAAATATTTTCTTTAATGTTATCAAACATATAGCATCAGAATTAGAAGCTGTGTATGAGGTGGAATTAACATTTATTTTGTAAGCTGAGCTTTTAACATCTCCTTTGTAATGAATCTTGCAAGTTTTAGATTGTATTAATAGTTTCCTGCATTTGCTGTGTACGTCTTCCCGTATGTACACAGATTCTAGTCTGAAATACACTAAAATCCTTTAAATTGAGTAAAGTAGAAAGCAGGTAATGAGACTAAATCTCTATTTGAATTATACTTTTGATTTAAACTAGAAATACAAAACTGCAAGTCCTCGTAGAAATGGGGTCTCTCTAACAGACATTTTGGGTTCTGACTGGATATGTTCACATTAGATTAGGTGTAATTTTAGGGCAGTTTGAGAAGTTATACAGACTGAATCTACTTCTTTTATGGAAATGCTCAGCTCCTGTGAAATCTTAAACCTCACTAGTCTAATAAATATGTAGCACAAAAGCATCCTTGGAGCTGTAGGTTTAAGCGGATTATTTCAGTATAAATCTATGTTACTTGAGGCATGTGGGTGGTCATTTGCTTAACCATTTTAAGAGGTTCATGTAGTTAAAACAGTGTTAAGGATAAATATTTCAGCCCAAAATATCACAGCTCTATGTAGAAGTTCTGCAAAACTATGCTTGGGAAACCTCCCAAGTTTAAAATCTGACCCTTATGTGGATCTTCATTACCACTGAATGATGGGACTGTAGAGTCCTGTTTTGTTTAGGCAGGTATTTCCAAAAACTTATTTATTTTGTAGCACCTTATGGGCAGAAAGGCCAGTAGGCCTTGCTTAGAAACAAAATGCTTGGGAAAAACATAACTTTTTCTTTGCCTGTAACTTATCCCCATGGAAAAATATTGAATTAAAGTCTTCCAGAGAGATGTAGGAGGAGGCAACTGGACTGGGCACACTTCTGTTATGGGATTCAAAAATGCACAGTTTTCATTACATTGCTAACTAGAATATCTCGGCAACCTTTTTCTAACCACTGACACTGTTCCTACCCTGTCTACTGGAGGTCTCAAAAACCTTAATTTTCTGGGCAGGATGCTGATGCTGTGCCCTAAAGTATGATAGTTCTTTTCATAGATTTGTTGCACAGCCATTAATAGGTAGGTCTAGAGTTAATTTCTTTTGTTCTTTGAAAGTAAACTTTAGTTGATTATCATGTATTTATGCAATTAGTGTAATTAGAACTAACATCATCATTAGTATAAATACATGTAATGACATAAATAGAACATGTAATTACAAAATGAAATGCTTTTATGAAAATCTTTGTTTTGCTTCATGAAAAGACACACTGTGTTTTTCTACAAGCACTCATGGCTTATAAGCAGATGATTAAATTTAAAGCAAAAACAACAGGGTATTTCTAAAAGAAAATAAGCATTCAAGGCACTTCTCACTTTTATTTATCTTCAAAGCACAAAACTGAGGCAGGAACTCCAACATGGCTCTGTGCAGAGCTTAGCTGGGAGAGACTGGGATTTAACAAATTACACTGACAATTTGAAACAAGCTAACTAGAAACAGCCAGACTTAGCAGTGACCAGGAATGCCACGTGCAGTTACTGAGTGCGCCTGAACAAACAGAGAAGAGAGAATAATTACTGTCTTTAGCTCCTGGTTTGGTCATTCTGCTGGTGAGCCCTGAAGCTGTCAGTGGGCTTAGGAAGAGGAGGCCACCCACTCACTCAGGGCTCAGCTGGGGCTGGAGAACAACCACGACGGATCCAGTGATGGGCCTTCTCCCACCAGGATGACTTCTGTAAAGAAATGGAGGAATTACAAAAGGGAGCCACTCCTCTGGGGAGAAAATACCCTGGACGTTGTTTTTTGCAGGTTTTTGTTCGTTTGTTTGGGGGTGTTTTGTCTGGGGAGGGAGTTAATTTTTTCTTTTTTTCTTGAAGAGACTACCTGGAGAGAAGGAATCTCCTGAGGTTGTGGAAAGGAAGTATTCTTGTCTTAACGTGGTGTTAGTTCATCTGTTTGACAAAAGTATTTTCACAGATGCATGAGTGGTAGAGATGTCCAATCCTAACCCTCTGATTTTGATGAACCCACCCAATAGTTAGGTCTTTTCATCTACAAAATGAGGATGTTTTTGCTTTCATGATTTCACTAAGTGAAAGTCAGAATTGAAAAAGAAATTGTAGTTCTGGTGACTTACTAGTTGATTTTATCCTGAGCTGAAATGAAATGTTGAATCACCAAGCTTTTCACAAAACAAGGTCAGACTAACTTTGACTTGGAAGTGTTGAAACATGTTCTCTGACACTCCTTGAATGAGACAATGTTTTGATCTTCTACTGCTTAAACACCGTGTTTACTTGGACCTAAATCTAAACATTTAATTTGAGGTATGATAATTGCATCTTCCTATGGTCTTTGCACACTTCCTCAGACTTGGACTGTGGCCTTTGCTTGCTTGGATTTCCCAAGAGCTCGTTTCATAGTCAGGCTGTGTCTGCTGTGGAACTGAACCTCAGGAAAGTGCCCCTTGGGTAACCTGATCCAACAGGATCGTTCAGCACAGCAGAAAGCCCCACAAGAACCACAAATGTGACTGAAAACCAGGGAGTTCTGTTCAGTTTGGGCTTGGAACAACACAGTGTAATTTCAGTTTTCATCAAAAACATGCAATAAAAACTTCAGCAAAACCTTTCTGCAAGGAAAAATTTTCCAGTGAGAAATCACTGACAGAAAATTTAGAATCTGCTCTAATACTTGTCCTATCACTGCATCAGCATGTTCTGAACATTTTTTTTTTTTAGTATGAAGAGATGTTTTGTGCATATATAGTTTAGAAGAGTTGTGAGTTATATTTTAGATTGGATTCCTTGCTGCAAATGAGTTCCCCAGTGTCAGTGGGAGATGTTTGTTCACTCCCCACTGAGGAAAAATGTTGGAACAGTATAATTCTTCACAATCCATGCACACTATGTTATTTTTAAAACTTGGGAAGAGAAATTTCTGTTTTTTTTTTTTTTTTTTTTGTGTGTGTGTGTGGTTTTTTTTTTGTGATTTGATTGTTTGTTTGTATTTGGTTTTGGTTTTTTTTATGGGAGGGGACTTTCAATATGCTTCTGATGTCTTAGTGTTGTGCAGTTCATACTTGTTCCACTTCATACAGCTTGCTCATATCCAATAAAAGCAACGTGCCATGACCAAATTGTGAAAAATAATACAAAATTACTTCACTAAAGAATGGAGTAACAATCCAGCTAGCAATGTGAAATTGAACTGATTGAATTGACTGAATATTGGTCATGTGCTGTGTAAGATCAGCAGTCATTTATCATTGACTTCAGACATCTTTGAACTGCTAGAGTTTATACAGTCATACAAGGAGAACCAGGCATATCTCAAGCAAATCTTCAGCTAAAGTTCTTTACATTACTATGTATTCAAATAGGATACATTTCTAAAAGTCTTTTGCTGGGTTTATTCTGTCAATGCTAACTTTATTTATTTTCTTACCATGATTATTATAGCAGAAAATCTAATCCATTTATTTTTTTCCTCAGAAAATTGCCTTCATGGTAGCACTAGGACTGGTTACAACTGAACATTTGGAAGGTAAGATGGTATATGTTGATTTACAGTTCAGTTTTTGAGTGAAATCTTTTCTGTTGGCTTCTCTGCCAGAGCACATTACTGACGGTTATGTTCAAATGGCTTTTGGATCTCTCCAGAGAAGGAGATTACAGAGCCTCTCTGGGCAATCTGTTCAGTGTTCTGAAGCAAAACTTTAAAAGAAGGAGTTTTAGTTCAGGTCATTCTAAGAATGCATATATTGGTCCATCTATATTACTGAAATATTTATGATTTCATCAATTGAAACAAATTTAATTTAACTTTATTGCATCCTGTTCTGAAAAGTATACAATACTTTTTTAGCAGAAGTAACAAGTAACAAAAGGTTGCACACCAGTGTATGCTTTTGCTCTGTCTAGGTGTAATTATTGACAGAACCACTCTACATGTACATAGATCCATGGTATTTTTTTTTCCATAAAGAAAGTGCTCTCCCTCCCTGTTGGCTGCATAGGGTGTTGTACATCTCAAGATGTTTCCATTCATTACTCTCTCTCTCTTCATTTCCATCTATTCCCACTGCTAATACTTTTCTTCCCAGCCAGCTCTTATCTCTGTAACATAGCAATGCTTCTTCCAAAGCTGCATTCCAGGTATCTGCCATATGTGTGATTCAGACCTCACTGAATATTTTCTGTAGCCTTGATGAGAGCTAAAATTTTCTCTTTAACTTGGGACCAAGAAGGGCAGAGAGCAACAGATCCATCACTGTCCTTTTATGAGATGCTTGGCCCAGTTACATACAAAGAAAACTCTGCTGCATTGAATTCTTTGTTTCTTTTTCTGGGCCATTGAAAGTCCCAATCTTCTATCCCTGTGACCACTTCTGGAAGACCAAGCCTGCCCTAACTCCATTTTTTTCTCTGCACTGCCATGGCAGCCCTGAATTCACTGCTCAGGGTCCTGAGCCTGGCTGCAAAAGCTGCAGCTCACACTGCTGAGACCCAAGGAAAGACCAGCTGAGAGCCACTTCCAGTTTTATTGCTGCTCCAGGGCTCCTCAGTTGTGACATCTGTTACCTTTGGGCCTTGAGAGCACTTCCCTTATAAGAACTGACACTGACATCAAGAGCAACATGTCTCTTCTGTGGCTTTGTGGCCACTGGGTCTGCATGTAGCACACCCTGCTGCTGAGGCACCATTCCCTTTCAAAGAGCCTGGGAGCTTTCAGCATAGACACATGAGCATTTCGTAGGAAATATTTTCACAGTAGGACAGAACTCTTTCCAGACAAGATCCTGTGTTTTGGAATCTGCGTAGCGTGGAGGATGTTAAAGTGATGTTACAGCGGTTACAGCCAAGGCATTTATCTCACGTCTTAGTGCAGCTTCAGATCACACATTTCTTGGTGGTGAGATTCTGTGCAGCCCCTGGACCACATGGCAGCATGTGACACCTCGTGTCAGACTGTGATTAGAGGGCTGCCTGTGCTATTTGAACTGCCCTAGAGAAGGCACCTTCTGAACACGAGAGGTGACATGTCCCTGTGCCATAGGAAAACCTAGCTAGTAGTTGCTCTCCTGTTTTTCTTGTCCATCTAGTTTCCTTCTGATGCATCCATCACTCCAAGAACAGTGCCTTAGCCAATCGTGTTTTGTGAAGGAAAAGTTTTAAATCCGTATCTTGGAAAGTTAGGCCAGAACAAAACCCACACAAAGTGTTGGCCTCATGTCTAGGGACACTGTGTCCAAGACATGACCAAAAATACTGACACCCTGTACTGTAGCAATGCTTAAAATGGTATATGGGAATGATCAACACTCAAAAAGTCTGCTAGAAACCAGAACTAAGTGCTGGGGATCCAGTTCCCAAGTATCATAAGCACCCTGAAAGCTCAGCTGTATCTTACTGTTGGATTAGAGGTGGGAGATCTTGCTCAAGACCCTGAAGGCCATTTTCTGATGCTGAGTGTGTTCTGAGATAGAGCTCTTTAGCTCAGACATTAAGGAAAGACATCAGACCTCCTGCATAATCAGATGGTCTCCTGAGTTTCTGTTGGGTGTGCTCTGGGGCCTCTGGGCTGAAGAGCGTGCTCCTACCAGTTCCTTTGCTTCTGAGATAGAGCAAGACAGAACAGAGGTATCACCACCATTTAGACTAACAAGATCCCTCTGGTAGCTCAGCGTAAAGTCTAAGCTTTACCTTACAATATTCATATAGGAAATGTTTTGGAATAGAGCACACACTTCATGTCATGGGATGGATGCTGTGGCTCTCCTTGCTAAAGTGTGTCTGGGGTTTATAATCAAAATAATAGGTTCTAAAAGACATGCTTGTAATAATCTCAGCATTCTGAACTGACGTCAAGAGCTGGAAAAAGAAATTCCATTTGATGTAAATGGAATCCTAGCTCAGATCAAAGTAGCATTAAACCTACAGATTTCTGTGGCCGGGTAATTTGCTCCATCTCTCTGTGTTTATGGAGTTGTGCACATGGCTAGTGGTTTCTAAACACAGTCCACAGCATGTGCCATCTTCAGGAAGTGTCACCATTTAGTGGAAGGGAGTTGTGGAAGTTTAGAGGAAGGGAGAAATGGGCTGCAGTCCAAAGAGCCCACCTGTGTGCTGGTGTTTGCAGGGACACATGTACACACATACGACTCATAATAACATTTTACAAGCTCAGGATTGTGAAGTTGTATGTTTCTGGGTGGATAAATCATCACACCCTGGTTGGAACTGAATCCAGCTGTGCCATTTCAACTATGCTTTTTCTAGCCTCCATGGAGGAAAAGTAATGTAAATTGAATTTAGAAGGTTCCCAGTGCTTTCATCTGATATGAGCTAAAGGCTTAATTGCTTTAAATGCTTCCCTTCTGTTAAGAGCAGACATTGAGAGTACTTTGAAGGCTCTGTGATGATGCTTGCTCAATATGTGTCTGAAGGGATCATAATAAAATTCTTGTAGGGCAGCAGAAGTCAACCTTGAAGGAAGGAAAAATAAAAAAAATGCCTGTGAATCTCACAAGGAAAAGCTTATTAATGTCAAACCTTGAACTGCAGCAAATATCCGTGCTGATGCAACCCAATTATACTTTAGAAACTGAAAGGGAGCGCAAAGCTCAAGGGGCTGAGGGTAAGATCATCTTGCTTAACAAGTTATGTCTACATTTTTCCCCGATGAATGAGAAATACACAGTTCATGTTCCTTTCCATGGTTACAGAAATCCAGAGCAAGCGTCAGGAAAGAAAGAGAAGAAGCACAGCAAATCCAGCCTACAGTGGACTCTTGGAAACAGAGGTACTTTATCATTCACTTTTTTTACCACAGTCCTATTTCATATCAATAGAAGGTATAAGTGTTTCTTACTACAAAAGTATATATGAATGCAGAACCACAGATACTTGTAAAGAGATACTGATGTAGAAAAGAAAGAAAATATCTCAGTGGCTAAGCAACAGGTTTTCACCACACAACATCACTTGCTTCAAACTAGAATTCATCTTAGTTTTAATAAAGGCCAAAAGGACTAAATTAATGTGGGACCTAATTACTCTTTTATCTACAAAGGCAGTCCCTTTAGATCATAACTGGAGAACAAAAGTGCTGCATTATGTTCAAATGTGCATTGCTATTTCTCTTTTCTTACGTGCCAAATAATAAATGGATATCTTTGCTTTTTTAATTTGTGATATTTGTAAAAGGGGTGTGTTGGTTTAAGAATCAGTGTAGTCTGCAGGGGGTATAGAAGTTTGCATAATAAATATAATAATGCATTATTAAAAATAAAATGCTCTGGATAATCTCTGTTGTCTGTTACACTTAAACTGTTGCATTTATAGTAGTAACAGAATTTGGTCCTGCGTAATATTGTATTGCAAACTTGGTGTAAAAGCAGCACATAAATAGGCTTAACTTTTTCTGAATTTTTTTCTTTGTTTCTAAACTTACATATATGCGTTTATTCAGCTAATTAAAATTTCACGTTTAAAATTTCAGCACAGTTTACTGTCTGAACTTTGTACTGGAATGAAACTCAGTTGCATGTAGCTCTCCATTTAAGCAAGACTTCTCTGTGTTCTGAGTTCTCTAAGACCAAAGAAAGTGATTGTTCTTTATTTAGGCATAAGTGATGCAGAATTTCTGGTAGGCCAGCATTTCAGATTTCTGTCTTCATTGGCAGACAGCAAACAGATGAGGCTGAGAAGAAACCCACCACTGCAGTCAAACTGCTGAGTCACTTGATTGTTCTTTTTTTGAAAGCACTGGAGATTTTTATACTCCAGAGCAGCTCTGGGCACTTGAGTTATTCAGAATTCCTCATCTATTTTTTTTAGTGCAAATACTGATGTCCATATGTGCAGTATTTAACAGAGTAGGAACTTTAGCCTTGCTAGCATTAAATCTTTAGCGCCTTAGACATTTTTGTCCTGATTATTAAAATACTTGCAGCACTTTTGTGGCTATAGCCAGATTGGTGATTGTGATAAACTATATTACCTTGGAGCAGAGGTGGAAGAGAAGATGGCCTAGGTCTGCTGCACCCCTAGTTCATATTTCTCATCATATCTACTCTCAAAAGCATATGCTTGAATGAAGGATGGCATGGAGAAAGAAAAGTCTGTGAAAGACTCCTGTGGCTGATCAGCTGTGTCCTCATTAGGAGTTATCATTAAGTACTGGCCATGGGGAATGTCATTCAAGTAAAATGGAGGTAGATGGTTCTTCTCTAATCAATTAGCTGCTCAGACTGATTTGCTAATCAGTGAGTTGAGGTATTGGTGGCATTTCAGGCATTTTGGTGCAATTTCATTTAGTCTGCTGAATGATCTTTAATTCATGATTGTTTAAATTGAAATTGCATATAAATTAGATCCTTTATTTGCCAACACCCCTCAAAACAGTAGGAGCTCAGCATTTGTAGCAGTGATGCTAAGTTCTATTGCAAAAATGTGATCATGGTCTTATGTCTTCACTTGAATGGTGTGCTTTTTCTTCTTAAAGCTTTGTTCTTAACAAAAAAATTTATAGCATTTTATTTTCTACCCTCAGTAGCCTTTTTTTAAATAGGAAAGGGTTACATTTTGGGCTGGTTGTTTTTTGAAGAATGAAACATCTATTCAAAATTCATTAACAGACTGGCAGGCACCTGTCTGTAAGAGAATAGTTTGTTCACCACAGAATAAATAATTTAGTTGCAAAACCCCTTTAATTTTCTTCCAAGAAGAATCTAGCATTTAATGGAGGGAAAGGGTGCTGTTTCCAGCCCTGCTTCACAAGTATTGGATGGTTCAGAGGAGCCATTTGGGGTTGTCTAGACTATTAATGAAGCCTGGCTTGGTATTGACCACAGCTTGTGCCATCAGACAAGGCTGGCCATGGGCTGTGTGAGATGAGTTAAACATCTCAGGTTTGCAGTGCTCCCTGTGAGTTTGGTCATCTCAGCAGACTGAAATCACTGCCAACTCCCCAAGGTCCTGCACATTCACTTCTGAGAGGGAAATATTGTGCTAAGGCCCTCACTTGTTGCTTGCAAATGCAGTATGTTCCTGTGAACTGTAAGCAGGTGTCACAAGGTGTCACAGGTGTCACAAAGGTACCAGTGTTTTTCCTGCAGTGAGAAATCCATCACCATCTCTATATATGCAAATAAAGATGTCATCTCACAGCAACAATTTTCCCTTATGGACATTGTTGGGCTTGGAGATAGTTTTGTGTAGTCTTGCTCTTACCAGCCCATGCAACCCCATCAATAACATTTGCAATTTATATTTCTCTCTTCTTAATAAAATCTAATGCACAATAAGCTACTCTATGAAAAGCTTGTTAGAAAGGTAAATCATGCAACTGTTTGTCTGACTGTGTCAGTGGTCAGTCTAAGTAGCTTTTGGAGAGCTGGTTAGGTGTGAGGTAAGTCCATGGAGACTGATGATGTGAAATGTCAGAGACAGCCAGAGCACTGCAGTGACATGGGGGCTGGTTTCTTTTCCCTTGTAGCGGAAACGCCTTGCATCAAATTATTTGAATAACCCCTTGTTCCTTTCAACGAGAGGTAAGCATATTTTTAAATGAATATACTACTATTCTAATGACATGTTAAAAATTTATTAGTAGGATTTCATATGAGTTACTGTTAGGGTACCATAGGGCATTACTTTGTGTAATGTCCCTGTATTTTTTAATATGGAGTGAAAATAGATTGTTTTCCTGCAAAAGCAATGGAGCTGACCATTTTGGGAATCAGCTCAACATTTATATCTGTGTTTAATGATTAATTGGAGGCACCCATTTCATACTCCATGTTAAGTGCATTGCTGGTTCAGGGCCAGGCTTTTCAACACCCAGCATGCTGAGGTCCTTCAGGAAGACTTTTTGACTACTGGTGTGTGGAGAGGAGATCTGAATGAAAATTTCTGAAAATTTCAAATACTATGGCCTTTTAGCGTGAGACCTTTGGACATGGGATTCCTGCAATGTACATTTTTAAATCTCAAATGCTAATTCCAATGTGTGCTGTTACGTTCTTTACTGCCTGCATTAATTTTGGCAATGTCCTGATCTCCTATGCCACATCTTGATTAAAATTACTCCCAAAGCTGAGAACTAGCAACGGCTGCAGCAATGTATTTTCTACTGATCTGTTTTCTGCCCTTCTTTTACATGCTAGCAAATGAGGATCCATTCTGGAAGGTATGTGTGGCAAAGTTTGTGTATTAGCAGGTGTCTTTCTCATCACTGTGTATTCAGTGCTTGCTTCTGATTATTGTTGTCACTCTCAAGGTACCTGATTGTAGTATTCTCTTCTCCCACTTAGTTAAATCTTTGAGTCCCTAAGCTAGAATTTCAAAGAGATGAACTCTTGGGCTTTCATATGCAAGGCTTGAGTTTAGTCCCTTTGTTGATTCCACTGATTGAGAAATTGCTAGTCCAGATTTATGAGCTTAATGAAAATTTTTAGAAATTAAGAAAAATGAGTAACCATTCTAGTTTGTGAAGATTAAATCTCTTTACATTGCAGTTAAAATTAAGATTCTTTGAGCAGGTAGTTTATAAAGAGTAATATTTTAGAGAGTGATTTTTTTGACAGGACTGGTTTTGCATGCAAGATACAAGCCTGACTGAAACTGCCATGAAACATTTTAGTTACTATTCCTAAAAATGAAAACATGCTTTTGGAATTAATCAACATAAAATTACTATTCTACTTCCTGGAAGGGCTGTAGGAAATTTTTGATTTTTTGTAAAGATTCACAAGGCATGAGAGTTTCAAAATCAGTGTCTCCCTTATTAAAAAGAGTAATTAATGTTGCCACCAGATTAGCATAGCAATCTACTACATGACATTGGGACTCTGTTGATGAGTCTTAGTTCATTCACGTTGTGTATTGCTTTGGCCAAAGCACTAATCAGTCTCGCTGGAGAAGGATTGTCAGAGCAAGTCTGAGCAGAGAACAATCAGTGCCAGGGAGAGAGAGGCCAGGGGAGTTCACACAAGAGCCCAAGGCTGTGCTCCAGTTTCCACAGCTGCCCTGTGAGGCAATGGGCATGGAACAGAACTGTGCTTCTTCCACAGAACCCTTTTCTTGCTTCTTCCTCCTGCTTTGGGCACAACAGAAAGGGATCCCCACATCAACTCTGATCTAGGATAGAGCCATGCATGGGGATACGTGTGTTGTAGTAACACAGTGGCAGAGAAAAAACTTAAATACTTCCTATGTAACAACCTGGCTATATTAGTTGACCCTCTCCTGTGTTTGATTAGTTGGGTTTTATGTTTCTCTTTCAATTTATGGAACTTGCTTCTGGGTCATTTGTTGTTTGTATTTGTTGCTATCATATATCTATTATTTCTCTCTTCTGTGTCTGTCAGGGTCCCTTTGACAATTAGATTTCGTGTTTGAAGGAGCCTGTCTGCTGCAGCAGAGGCTTTGAATGTTGTATAGAGAGAGTTCTCAAAGGACTGACTTTACCAGGGCACCCTTCTCTTGCAGAGCGAGATCCATCACGATCAGCACTGCACTGCTTGCAAGCGTGGAGTTAACCTGCAGCCCTGTGGCACGTGTCCCAGAGCATATCACCTCAACTGCTTGGACCCACCCCTCAAAACTGCCCCCAAAGGGCTCTGGGTCTGCCCAAAGTGCCAACAGAAGGTAAACTACATGGAGCATGGTATACCAAGAAGGGAAAATGGAAGACACCTCAGATTTGTACCCCTAAACAAATCTAACCTGTGGTTGTATCTCAGTGGACTATATTAGATAAAGAAGTACTGAGAGGCTTTTAGTGCAGCTTGCAGTATTTATTTCTGGTATTTTTCACCATCCTACAGTTAGAACATACACAGAGTGCTGTAGCTTGCCTGTAATTGCTAAGAATTGTCCTCTTAAAATGTCTCTTCAATTTCTTCAGCTCCTTTGTTTACAGTAACACCACCAGCATGTAGCCAGACAAAGAATGTAAGTCTTAGAGATGAGGGAGGTGGTGTCAGAAGAAGACACTGTTCACCAGTGGATCTGAAAGGTGTGAGAAGAAAACTTCCTTTTCTTTAAATCACATTTGTTACACATATGTGAGATGTGCTAAACTGTCTAGTTGCTGTGAATAATGCTGATTGCAGAAGTAAGAAAAAAATTACTAAAACACTAAAGTGTTGATTCTGTGCCATAGAGTTCCATGTGCTTAGCCTTGAGATCACTTTTGTGTTCTGAGACAAGGACCCAAGTTCTGGTCCTGCCAAACTGTAAGGCTGGAGCAAACATTAATGTGTGGTTTTTTTTGGAATCCTAATCATTTATTGTTTCCTGGGCTTATAGGTGTTAAAGACAGATGACAATGTGCCATGGACTGGAGCTCTGGCTATTGTTCACTCCTATGTTACTCATAAAACAGGTAGGGATTAACTCAGACATTGACAAGGGATTCCTGCTCATGACAGGCAATACCATTTGAGTCCTTAGCTGAAATATCAAAGTAGTGTTATAATGCTGCCAGGTCTGGTGGTGTAGGTCATAGGGCCATAAGTGACTGGGAAGAGCAGACTTTTTCTCTCCCCTTCCCCTTGGTCTTCTGCTTTGCCATCTTCTCTCTGTCAGGAAGTTGAGTGTGATCTCTCAGGAACTTCACTCTCTGGAGGAATCTGTCATCAAAGTGGTGCCTTCCCTGGAACAGTGCTGAAAAGAGGATTTTGAGGCAGAATCATTGTGAGGCAGAGTCAGGCTAAGCAGAGGCATGTAATTGGGTGTGTACACAGTGCCAGACTAGTGTCACAGACACCACAGCAATAGCAGCTTCTCATTGTTTCAGTGTTATGTGGTATGGCAGCCACTTGAGTCATATGCTGTGTGACAGCTGTGCATTGAGCATTGTTCTTTTTTAATTCCCTGTTGCACTCTTCCAATAAGCTGTTTGGAGCATTAGATCATATTTTTAAGGACCTTTGTGGAGGTCTGGCACAGTTATAATTGTGCTTTTCTGACAGGGTCACTAACTATTGCCATTCCAAGGGGCTGGCCTCTTCCTAAATACCATTCACCTCTTTCTTGGAGACCTCCAGGATCACATGTAGTCTAATGATTAATTTTAATTCACCTTAAAGGTGCACTGGACCTTTCTAGTTGTCCTCCTGTGTGCTACCCATTGACACAGACACATGCATAGAATCCCAGAAGCAGTTAGGTTGGAAAAGACCTCTAAGTTCATTGAGTCCAACCTGTAACTGACCCCACCTTGTCAACCAGCCCAGAGCACTGAGTGCCATGTCCAGTTGTTCCATGGACACCTTCAGGGATGAGGACTCCACCACCTCCCTAGGCAGCCCCTTCCAATGCCCGACCACCCTTTTAGTGAGGAAATGCCTGCAAGCAGAAACTCCATATTTCTTTGGCTGTACCTGCTGACAAAAGGCTAATGAGACCTTAACTCACAATGAAAAATACCTGCTTCTGCTTTCTGTCCTCAAGTGCACAGTACATCCTTTTCTTAACCTCTACATCCTTAATCCTGTTGTTCCACAGTCAAAGAAGAAAAGAAGCGAAAGTTATTAAAGAGAAGCAGTGAGCTGAAGAGTGAGCATAGACAGTTGGAAGAAAAAGATCGACTTCTCAACAGTGCAGTGAAGGTAGGATGCCTGGTGGGGACACAGAGTCTCCTGAAGAGATGTTTATAAAGAATTTAGCCCAAAAAAAAAGGTATTTTGTGGTTAGAAAATGATTCAAGCTCCCAAGCAATAGATTTTCAAGTGTGAGTGTTTCTCTCTGAGGAGGTACATGTGCATTTTCTTTATGCACAAAAGTAAGCCACTGGCAGGTGGAGGAGGAGATATCACTTGAATTCCTGTGGCAAAACACACACACAAGCAAAACTCCACAAATAGCCACGGCTGCCTTCCCTGTAGTTGGATCCTGGATAGCTCCCAGCTACCCAATGACTTCAAGGCACTTCCATCCCCTAGGTGAAAAGTTTAGTCACAAGTGTGTCCTCCAGTGGTAGCTACTTGTCCATTAGCACAAACCTCTTGATATTAAGTAGAAATAACCATCTTTACTGAATGTTGTAGCATCTCTCCATGGCTGGACATGGATTATTTTGTGTCCCCAAACTCATTTCAAAGCTAAATGTTGTCTGGAGGTGTCTTCCACACATACTGTGCTATGAGGAGCAGTCTCTGGCTGAATGGGCTGAATTCAAATTCCTACCATTCGTGACTGAAGGAGCTATTTGGGGCTACATCCATCCTGAGAGGTAGCTGTTAGTTTGCATGGAAGCCTCAATAAATATTTGACACTTCCTTACCGTGGAAAAATCAAAGTGGCAGCTGCAGGAGTAAGTGGTCACTGCTTGTTTTACCATTGCAGTTATCCAGAGGAGGCATGTTAAAATATTTATCACGTAAAACAGAGTGGAAGGAAAAGTAATAACTTAATAAAAGACATCACTGTATATTCCCTGTACATGTGTATAGCCCTAATGGAACCACATGTGTATGTAATAGGTAGGAGAGCACAGTGGGCTGAGGAATTTGGAAAAAGAGAAGCAGTCAGCTTATCAGGTATGTGTCATGGCTGTCAAAATCAGTAAGATTTCTTCCTAAGCAGAATCACATCCTGTCAGTGGGCAACACTGCCTTATTTAAATGGTAATAGCAGCCAATGATTATATTTATTGGAAATGTATCCACTTGAAAGAAGAAAATAAATTAAAGGAGTCCCAGCACACAGCAATTTCATTCTGACATTTTAACAGAGATTTATATGAAAAAGAACACTCTCATACACCCCACAGCTGCAATGGTAAAACCAGAATATAATTTATCTTTCATCTGAAATTTCATCTCTCTAAACCAGCCTCTGAGTAGCTCCCACAGTTGCTTTCCAAACAAGTTGATTTTCAAGTGAGCGTTTCCCAATTCCCCAGGACTGGAGGATCCCCACCCCTGGGCAGTCTGGACTATAGCCAAAGAGGAGCAATCTGCAGACAAGTAATTGGTTTGGTCAGAATCCTGGGTGCAGTGGGAGAAAAAAAAACAGGTTTCAGGTATTAGAGGCTGCTGTCCCCTTTCATCTTGCAGACAGACTCAGGGTGTAGGTCTGTCCCTCACTGAAGAATGGGGTGGTGGATTCAGCAGTCCATTGTAGGGGAGGGAAGGAGAATTACTGATTCTTCCTATCTCTTCTTGGAGAAATGGATGATTTGGGATGCCTTTGTTTAGCTCCTGCTCTCATGTCCATTTGCATGGAGGTTTTTATTTCAAGAGATCACAGGGTGCAGTTTGGTCACCCTGAGGGATGAAAGCTTTCTTGTGAGTGCTCTGGTGTTCCAGTTGTGTCTTGGAGCAGTTTTCTGCTGCAAAAATATTGATATCATGTTCAGTGAGATTAATGTATCTTCACAGTGCCTATTCCCTGAAATGTGTGGCACATATGAAATGCATCCTGGTGAAGTTCACCCACCAAACATTTATCAGGGTCCTTTGGTAAGAGTGAGAGATCTGAGTGGTGCCTTCTGTAGTTTCAGTAACACAGCTATTGCACTCCCATGCCAAGCATCTCTGTGGAATGCAGAAGGTGTTCCTGCCAGGCTGTCTACAGGATGGAATCAGAAACATCCTCCAAATGCATTTTGTCTGGGAAGAATATTGCTCCCTCGGACAGCTGCTGCAATGTGTGCAGCACTGCTGGTTACTCCGTTTGTTAAGCTGTGGTTTTGCTTTCCCCAAAGGAGAACATACTTCATTTGAGCAGAATGCACACCCGAGGCACCAAAGGATGTTTGGACAGATTTTTGACACCACGTTGAATGTATTCTCAGTCTTTCCTTCTCTCTCTCCTTCTCTTTATTTGACAGAAATGCTTAGAGCTAAAAACCAGCCTGGTGGCCCAGCAGAAAGGGACTCAGTCATCACTGGAACGTCTCAAAACTCTCATTAGACTGATACAAAATGAGCAGATGATTCAGGTTACCATGACAACAACCACCACCACCTCCCTGCTGTCCATCCCCTGGATCAAATCCTCTGCTGCCTCTGCTGCCATGCACAAAGCCTTGCAGCCATCACAGGGCAACAACTGATCAGAGTCGGCTGCGCGAGCTCTAAGGAACGGGCAACAGGAAACTTCATGTGAGCAGAGGAGAGATGGAACTGGAACAAAGGACAGAAGGAGTCATCTCAGTTTGGATACATTTAGACACTTGCAGACCAGTCAGCCCAGTTTGTAGGTCACTGTGGCAGCACGTTCCCACAGATCCTGCAGTTTTGTATTTGCCAAGACCTTCAGTGCTTATGACATTTTGTTTTGTTATGTTGGCCTTAATGTATTTATGACTGATGATAAACAGGAAAAGCATGGCTGATAGGAAGCAGGATAGCCTTTTGTGGTGGCAGACAGGCTTTCTGTTCTAAGGGGAGAGGAGTTAGTGAGGTATTAGAGAAGTAGTTGGCTGAAAGCTGTGTGTGTGTGGGGGGGAATCGGTGAGATAACCGGAAACTGAGCTACTTAGCACTGGAGATGGATTGTTTCCAGAGGAGCAGGTTTGGCCCCATTGTTTCAGGTGGCCTGGAGATGGGGTCGTTGTGAACAGAACAGCATCACGGACACTCACAGAGCCTTGGAAACAAAAGGTTTTTCTTTCCGTATTATTAGACTTGAGAATTGCAGATATTTAAATAAAGAAACTGTATGAAGTTAGCAATTCTAGTAAAATATTGAAGTATTTTCATGCTGATGCTTCTGTATATGCATTGCGAAATATTTTAAAAATACAACTGTAAAACTCCTTTTGCAGGTCCTTTTTACTTATTTTGCTATCAGTGTATTTTTCTCATGGGAGTTTTTGTGCAAGGTTTAGCATGAACCATAACAGTGGATATCTTTGACAGTTTGGGTTTCATTTTTTAAAGTGATTATTTTGTGGGTTTCTGTCTTTTTGTTAATTTTGGATTCTTTTTTAAAGAAAAAAACAAATAAATATTCTGGTTTTTGTTTCTTGTCAGTACAGATAATATGCCAAAAACATAACAACATTCTTGTACTGCATTTTTATTGTTAAAGATATGTAACTGATTTTTTTTGTTTTGTTTGGATTTTTTTTTGTTTTGGGTGGGGGTTTTTGGGTGGGTTTTTTTTTTGTTTTTTGGGGTTTTTTTGTTTTGTTGGAGTGGGGTTTTTTTGGTTGGTTGGGGTTTTTTTGTAGAAATATCTGCTGAAACAGTACAGGAAAAAAAACTGCCCCAAGGGGTTGTTTCTCAAACTGGAGACTCGAACTCAAGACTGCTGGGGGAGGGACAGGGCAGGGTTTGGAAGGATTTTGGTTTTGGAAACTTGATTACTTTTTAACATTTTGTTGGATTCTAGCATATTTGGGAAGTGTTTAGCATTAGCCTGAGAAAATCCCAGCGCACCTGCCTGTTTTACTAGCTGGTCTTCCTGATTCTGCAAGGTCCTGCCTGGCCCCAGGGCCTGGGGCTGCCTGGGAGGGGATGATGGAGACCCCACTTTTCTCAGCTGACACTCCCAGTGCCACTGTCCCTGTCCTTAGGAGTTCTCCATCAATGAGTGCAACAGGTACTCATGGAAAACCACCAGAGCAGGATACGAGGCTAGTCTCTCACATCAGCATATCACATGGTGCCGAATAGCCTTTTTTGTTTTTAATTAAAAAAAATAAAACACGTGAGGGACTGGCTTTTTCTGTTGCCCATCACTAGGCAGCACAAGGTCCCTTCAACCATTTTCACAACTCCGGGAGAAACTGTGCAGTATTATACAAATCTATTTTAATACACAACACTCGATTGAACAAGATTTTTATATTCTTTTATTGATGAACAGAGTGAACTAAGTAAAACACAGCTGTTATACATTGGTTAATGTATGCAATTATGCATTCTGAGTGGCTTGCAATGTAGATATTTTCAGGTTTCATAATTTTTTTTCCTTCTCAGACAAATAAAAAGGAAAAATGTGGAAGGTTGAATATGTGAAGAATTTCTGAAAAACTGTCTTCAACTGTTAAAGTAGTTATTTTGAAAAGGGGGCTGTCCAGTGGATAGTGTGCATAGAAAAAAAGAAGTGTTTGTCTTAAATATGCCAATGTAGTTTTACTTCTTTATGATGCATTAAACTTGACTGACAAATTCCTGGCATTGTTGTGGTGGTCTCTGCTGCCGAGGATCACAGCATGGCTGGCCCAGGGCCTGCTGAGGGACCCCTCCCTGGCCAGACTCTCTTGAGGAGGAAGTGGGGGGAAGAAGAAACTGGTGCTGCTTTCTCCACCATTGTGTTCCATTTTCAAAATTTAGTGCTGCAAGAATGAGTACAATACTTAATCCTTGCTTTCTATTAGGAAAGTGGCCTCTTCCTTGAGGCCACTGTGTCTCCCAGGCAGAGGCACACTGCCCAGTCCCTTGCTTAGCTTCCCACCTCTTGGAATAATTGCCAGTCCTCCAGACCCCTGGGCTTTGCTTTCATACCTGCACTCTCAGGCGCTCTTCAAACGTGTGGTGATGCTATTTTGTAAAGTAATTTATAAATCCCTTTATAACTGTAGTAAAGAAACAGGGAGAGAGGGCCCTCATGAGGGTTGGCTGGTTTTTGGCTGGTGGAAGGGATGGAACTTTTTCCCAATGAAATTCATCAAATTAAAGCAGAACACTGTCACAGCTGCATAAAGCCTGCCACAGTGGCTAGTGCTTATGCAGAGCAGAAACAGGGTTGGGGTTTTCTTGTCAGGGGTAGGGAAAAGAGTATTTTTTTGTCTGGGAGTGTGTTGTCTTGTCTTCACCTCCTGGCAGTATTACCATCTAATTTCAGGCTGCAATAGATAAGGGAACTCAGCACTGCACTCCTGCTTCCTCAGTTGTATATCTGTTTATGTATATTCACATGCATATTTCCAAAGAAGGTTCTTCTCTTAATGCTTTTGAACAGCAGCACCTACATTTAATGACGAAAAGCCATCATTCTCCCATGACATCCCTTGAATGACACAACAAACACCATTAATGGTGAGCAAACAGTTTTTACAGGAGAGAATGGTATCTTTTCAATACATTTACTTCCAAGAGGATACCATCTTTTTCTTTGAATCCCAAGCAATAGCATTTCCCATGGCTCTGTTTCCCCATGCATTTGGAAGAGATGACTTTTCCCCTGTGTTTACCACACTATTGAGCTGTATCAGTTGGTTGGTGACCAAGACACATTGGCATTGTTCAGGGCCACCAGCAGGCTCGTGGCAGCCTTCCGCAGCTCTTCCTCCTTCACTGTCTTCCCAACGGACATCAACAACTTCATTGTCTGCAGAGAAGTCTGCACCTGGTTGTCCAGTATCCTCAGGAGGAGATCCTCGATGTCACTGTTGGGCAGCTGTCCTTGCTGCTGGCCACTGGCTGTCACCTCTGTGGCTTGTGGGCTCGAAGGATTTGGTTGTGTGCTCACAGGTAAGGAGGTGGGGATCACAGCTGCCTCTGTGCCAGATGTGGAAGACGTGAGGGGGACTGGCTGGGGACCGAAGCTGCTGGATGACATGGCATCACTGCTCGTGGTGACGGTGGCACCTGCTTGGCTGCGCTGCTTGGCTCTGCTGTGTCCTGGGCACACGGTCCTCTGTGGAGGAGAAAACATCCCTCTGGAGAGCCTTAGGAGCAGGCACCTATGCACAGCCCTGTTCTGTGGGTTTAGCTCTCACTGCACAATCTCATCTTTCCCATTTCCTACTAAGATGAGCCCAGGAAAGCAAAATAAACCTTCATATCCTTTCCTTGTCAAGTCTCCCCATAAGTCTCTCTTGGGACTCACAGCTCTCTTTGCTCTCTTCTTCTAGCCTACATGAATTCCCCTTTCTTCTGGAGAAACCTAGATTGTCTCAACTTGGTTGGGAACGAGAGCTGGAGAAGAGGGCTGAGGTGGTCCTCAAAGGTTCATTTTCTTGAAGAATGCCTTCTGCAAAGTCTCCTTTTTGGCAAGTGGCTGCAGGTGCCATCTGTGTTAGCTAATCAGCTTGGTGTGAGTGCCCCTGGAAGGTAGGCTGCCCATGGCTCTCTTCTGTCTTCCCTGTCTTTAGCTTTCTGTTTTCCCACTTACTCACATTCAGGGCTCTCTCTTTTGCCTATTAATTGCCTAGAGCACACCATAGTCTTCAGAAAATAGCTAAACAACTCACCTTAAGGAAATACTTTTTCATAATACAGCGATAAAGAGAAAAGGTGCAGAAGTTGTGGAAGAAAGGATTTCCTGGCAGTTCAGAGCATATGGGCCCTAGGAAGAGGCAAATAAAAACACAGACCAGTGGTAGACTCCAGTGCTGGCATCCCCCTTAGCAATAACCTCCCTGTGGAGTGACAGCCCTCCATGAAAACCCCTGTGTCATTTGGGGAGCTTTTGAGAAACTCCACTTCTTCTTGGTCATCTTCATGCCCCAAGGGGTGAGAGGAGGCTGGTCCTAGGGACACGTGTATCCAGTGAAATGTGAGAGAGGATGCCCATGAGCACATGCCTTCTCCTCACTGCAGGATTGCTACCCACCTCTCTCCCCGCCTTCTCCTCCCCAGATCCTGAGTGTTTCCTCTCCCAGTGATCAGGGCCATGCAGGACTCCTGTCCAGCTGCCTGTCCTTGGGAATCATGCTTGGCTTTACCTGGAGGGATGACTCCATGGTTTTCATACTCATCCAGTCTCTGGACCAGTGAGTTCTTGCAGCCATACAGCTCACGAAGGTGGCAGGCAGTGCTGGCTTGGATGGTGATCCGCAGGAACTTGAAGAACTGGTGGTATTCCTGGTCAGAGAGTGGTGTTCCTGGCTGATGTGCCTTTGTGCCCCGAGGGCCAGCTATGCAGCCCCAGCCCAGGAGCACTGGTGGAAAATAGAGTGCAGGGAGTCAGAGGGAGAAGGAAATGCTAACTACAACATGTTTGGAAGAGCTAGAGGGCTGAATCCAGATCTCTGTTGCCTTTTCTGGGTGCAGGATCCAGCGCATGGAAAATGCATTAACAAGCTAGAGATGGAAGGTCCAGACCTGTGGAAAACTTGCTTCGACCATGCTGAAAGGAGTGACAGTACGTGGATGAGGAACCTTCACCAAAGCTCTGGAGATTCAAATCTTGAACTGGGAGAAATGTCTTGGAAGTCATGGCTGAAACTTAGAATATTGCTCTGTTCTTGGGGCTGGAGCAAGTAGACTGTTTCCTTCCAAGATTTTTAGCCTCTGCAAACTCTCTTCCTCTGTCTAAATATGTCTTTAACCAAGGTCCCCTCTCAGACCTCTGTCTCCTGCTTCCTGTTGCTTTACTGGGCCAACTCTTCCCTCTTAGCTTTGTGGATTAAATCCAGACCTGTGCCTTAGTGCTCATGTCTGGTTTAATGCACATAGCTGTTCCTGTCATGGCATCTCCAGTCACCACCTCTGCTCCAGCCTGTGCCCACTGCATCTAGCTCTGACTCCTGTCTGGCTCTTAGGTTGATCTGTGGCCCTCCTCCATGAATAAAATACCAACTCCAGTGGTGAAAATTGCCAAAATTATAAGCCCTGGGATCTTTGCACCTGAGGCATTGGAGGGTGTTCCATCCCTTCCTTTTGCCTCCAAACTGCCTGAGCTGAGGAGCAGTGGGGAGGGTACAGAGCAGCTGGGCCGGCTGCCCTTCCTCACAACCGGGTCTGGAGGAGAGACATTTCCTACTCACCAGACAAAGCCAGATAAGCCCACGAGGCCGTCATGGCACTGGGAGCAGTGCCTGTGACAGTTGGGGCCCACTTGCACTGCTGGAGGTGCCACCTCTGCTGCTTTGCCACTGATGTCACAGACACGTGCGTTCCGAACACTCCATCCTCTGCTGCTCCTGCTTCCTCCCTGCTGCCCCCATCCTGCTGCCCCCTCCCAGAGGCAGTGTTTGTGCAGGAACAGGTGTGTGTGGCTCTTTCTTTCTGCCCTGTAAAATCCATCTGGAAAGACGCAGTCAAATGGCCATTTTTCTGGAGCACAGGACAGGAAATTCTGCCTTTGGGCTGCTGCTGTTGATAATGAGTGGGCAGATCAAAATCTTGTCTCTTGCCCAGATCTGTGCATGCTTGGCTGGTCCATTAAGGCTCGATCCACAAAGCACTAAACAGGGCTCCAGACCATGTCAGAAAACACTAGTAAGAAAGGTGATGGAGAGAAAATGGTTTGAGGAATCAATATTTTTCTCACACAAAATTCGTCAGGAGGCATTTTTGGTTGGAAGTGCAGCAGGAAGAACATCCAGACACCTGTGAGAAGGCAGCAAGCTGTCAAGCAGCTCTCTGGACTTCTGGTTAACCTGTGTGTGCTACCTGAGCTGGCCCTGGTTATTGGACTTGAACAGTGGTGTCACAGTGTGCATGGCAGGACAGACAGTGACTCTGACTCATGTTTCTGGGTTACTTTCAGCTCCTACATACTTATCCTCCTGTAATCTCACCCTACAGCCCTGCTACCATGACAGGTATTTATTATGTCTGTTTTCCTTCCCCTGATCAGGACCTGCAGTCCCCAGCTTGGATTTAACCTTTTGGATAAATGAAGAGAAGCAGGTTTTTGACCAGAAGTAGCCCAACACTGAGCCAGTAGAGAGACTGCTCACAAGGTGAGAATTTGCATTGAGCATGTCTGGGAAGGGAAGGGCTGAATGCTTAAAATTTGGGGTGTACCATGCTGCACACTCCACACTCTCTCTGCCTCTTCTGCTCCCTCATTAAATAGACTCTGCTTCCAGGAAGATCTATAGGCAGAGTATGGCAAAAATGAAACACAGTCCTGTGGTATCTAAGGCTACCAAGATAACAAGGCTCCTCTGGACCCCCAACCAGATCAAACCAGATGGTTTGGACTGTGACCAAAGGATCAGTAAGCATGCACAAGAAGATGGGGTAAGAAGGTCAGCCTTGATGAAGACCATTTACTTCATCTCATACGACCCCAAAGATGACCACCAGAGGCAAATACGCAGGTGCAAGGGACTGATAAGATAATTAACACACGAAGAGGGATAAGTGGAGCCAGGAAATGAATATGCATTGATGTACTGCAAAACCTAATGTATATATAACACTTTAGAGGGTAAAAGAGAACACTGATAGCAAGTAGATGTGCGTGGCTTTGTGTAGATACCCCTCATGCGCCCAGCCAAAAAATACACACCTACTTTATAACTCACTTTGTCTTTGAGTTTTAGAGTCTTTCCACGTATCAGTTCTGACTCAAAACTTTGTCTTGTTAGACACTGTAATAGTCTTTGTAAACTTACTCTGTTCATGAAAAATAAGTTAAAGTAATAGAAGAGTTCCAGAGTGTTTGACAAGGCATTTTCAGATCTTTTCAAAGTGAGACTTTGGACCTGAACTTCAATCTGTTTGTCTTTTCTTCCTATTTTCCAAATCTAAATGGGACAAAGAATTCCTACCTCATGATAGCTAGGTAACACAAAACTCCAATGGCTCTTCCCAGAAAACCTGGATGCAGAAGCGCTTCCAGTTGAAAGGCAGTCTACAGCTTCTTCCAGATTTGTTGTTGCTGATTTTAAACTCCTTCCAACTCGGGACATCAACAAAACATGGTCTAAAATGTGGCTTTATATTATTTAACCTAAAAATAAAGGATTTGCCCCCAGATGGCCTAGTCTGAACCGGTACACCCTGAGTTCTCACAGCTGGTCCAGAGACTGATTGCGATTGTCTTGTTCTTTTTATGCCACTCTTTAGGTCGCTGTTGTTTCCAGGGTATTAACATATACAGTTATGGCATTTAAGGACTGCGTATTATATAAACCTCTTCTATATTGCAATATTTTTATTCCACATTGTGTGTTTCCATCCTAAATAAAACCTTTTTTTTTTTCCTCTGTAATCCAATTTTCTGTCCCTGCTTGTGGAAGCGGGGTGAGCAGCGGGCTCTGGGAGCTCGGGCAGGTTGGAAGCAGGGCAGGAGGCATTGGAAGCAGGGCAGGGAGCATTGGAAGCAGGGCAGGAGGCATTGGAAGCAGGGCAGGGAGCATTGGAAGCAGGGCAGGAGGCAGTGGAAGCTCGGTCAGGAGGCAGTCGAAGCTCGGTCAGGAGGCAGTCGAAGCTCGGTCAGGAGGCAGTCGAAGCTCGGTCAGGAGGCAGTCGAAGCTCGGTCAGGAGGCAGTCGAAGCTCGGTCAGGAGGCAGTCGAAGCTCGGTCAGGAGGCAGTCGAAGCTCGGTCAGGAGGCAGTCGAAGCTCGGTCAGGAGGCAGTCGAAGCTCGGTCAGGAGGCAGTCGAAGCTCGGTCAGGAGGCAGTCGAAGCTCGGTCAGGAGGCAGTCGAAGCTCGGTCAGGAGGCAGTCGAAGCTCGGTCAGGAGGCAGTCGAAGCTCGGTCAGGAGGCAGTCGAAGCTCGGTCAGGAGGCAGTCGAAGCTCGGTCAGGAGGCAGTCGAAGCTCGGTCAGGAGGCAGTCGAAGCTCGGTCAGGAGGCAGTCGAAGCTCGGTCAGGAGGCAGTCGAAGCTCGGTCAGGAGGCAGTCGAAGCTCGGTCAGGAGGCAGTCGAAGCTCGGTCAGGAGGCAGTCGAAGCTCGGTCAGGAGGCAGTCGAAGCTCGGTCAGGAGGCAGTCGAAGCTCGGTCAGGAGGCAGTCGAAGCTCGGTCAGGAGGCAGTCGAAGCTCGGTCAGGAGGCAGTCGAAGCTCGGTCAGGAGGCAGTCGAAGCTCGGTCAGGAGGCAGTCGAAGCTCGGTCAGGAGGCAGTCGAAGCTCGGTCAGGAGGCAGTCGAAGCTCGGTCAGGAGGCAGTCGAAGCTCGGTCAGGAGGCAGTCGAAGCTCGGTCAGGAGGCAGTCGAAGCTCGGTCAGGAGGCAGTCGAAGCTCGGTCAGGAGGCAGTCGAAGCTCGGTCAGGAGGCAGTCGAAGCTCGGTCAGGAGGCAGTCGAAGCTCGGTCAGGAGGCAGTCGAAGCTCGGTCAGGAGGCAGTCGAAGCTCGGTCAGGAGGCAGTCGAAGCTCGGTCAGGAGGCAGTCGAAGCTCGGTCAGGAGGCAGTCGAAGCTCGGTCAGGAGGCAGTCGAAGCTCGGTCAGGAGGCAGTCGAAGCTCGGTCAGGAGGCAGTCGAAGCTCGGTCAGGAGGCAGTCGAAGCTCGGTCAGGAGGCAGTCGAAGCTCGGTCAGGAGGCAGTCGAAGCTCGGTCAGGAGGCAGTCGAAGCTCGGTCAGGAGGCAGTCGAAGCTCGGTCAGGAGGCAGTCGAAGCTCGGTCAGGAGGCAGTCGAAGCTCGGTCAGGAGGCAGTCGAAGCTCGGTCAGGAGGCAGTCGAAGCTCGGTCAGGAGGCAGTCGAAGCTCGGTCAGGAGGCAGTCGAAGCTCGGTCAGGAGGCAGTCGAAGCTCGGTCAGGAGGCAGTCGAAGCTCGGTCAGGAGGCAGTCGAAGCTCGGTCAGGAGGCAGTCGAAGCTCGGTCAGGAGGCAGTCGAAGCTCGGTCAGGAGGCAGTCGAAGCTCGGTCAGGAGGCAGTCGAAGCTCGGTCAGGAGGCAGTCGAAGCTCGGTCAGGAGGCAGTCGAAGCTCGGTCAGGAGGCAGTCGAAGCTCGGTCAGGAGGCAGTCGAAGCTCGGTCAGGAGGCAGTCGAAGCTCGGTCAGGAGGCAGTCGAAGCTCGGTCAGGAGGCAGTCGAAGCTCGGTCAGGAGGCAGTCGAAGCTCGGTCAGGAGGCAGTCGAAGCTCGGTCAGGAGGCAGTCGAAGCTCGGTCAGGAGGCAGTCGAAGCTCGGTCAGGAGGCAGTCGAAGCTCGGTCAGGAGGCAGTCGAAGCTCGGTCAGGAGGCAGTCGAAGCTCGGTCAGGAGGCAGTCGAAGCTCGGTCAGGAGGCAGTCGAAGCTCGGTCAGGAGGCAGTCGAAGCTCGGTCAGGAGGCAGTCGAAGCTCGGTCAGGAGGCAGTCGAAGCTCGGTCAGGAGGCAGTCGAAGCTCGGTCAGGAGGCAGTCGAAGCTCGGTCAGGAGGCAGTCGAAGCTCGGTCAGGAGGCAGTCGAAGCTCGGTCAGGAGGCAGTGGAAGCAGGGCAGGGGGCATTGGAAGCTCGGGCAGGGAGCATTGGAAGCTCGGTCAGGAGGCAGTGGAAGCAGGGCAGGAGGCAGTGGAAGCAGGGCAGG
>VXAX01001774.1:152036-202074 GCA_013399835.1 Leptocoma aspasia
GGCAGGGGCAGTGGAAGCTCGCTCAGGAGGCAGTGGAAGCTCGGACAGGAGGCAGTGGAAGCAGGGCAGGAGGCAGTGGAAGCAGGGCAGGGGGCAGTGGAAGCAGGGCAGGCTCTCCGTTCCGGCGCGTCACGGGAAGGGGCGGGCGCGGCGCTGCCTCCCGCTCGGAGCGGGCGGGATGGAGAGCGGGGCGGCGGGCCCTGCGCAGCGCCGGTTCCCGTTCCCCTATACCCCTTACCGCATCCAGGAGCAGTTCATGGAGGCGCTGTACGGCACGCTGGAGGCCGGCCGGGTTGGCATCTTCGAGAGCCCCACGGGCACGGTGAGGCGGCGGGGCCGAGCCGCGGCTGTGGCCGAGCGGGGCCGCGGCGGTGCCGGCAGCGCTCCTCACCTCGGTGGCTCTCCGTGACAGGGAAAATCGCTGAGCCTCATCTGCGGGGCCCTGTCGTGGCTCCGGGACTGGGAGGAGAAGCGGCGGCAGGAGGAGGCGCGGCTGCTCGGGGGCGGGCAGGACGGGCCGGGCAGCGCGGACGCGGCCGGGCAGCCGGACTGGGTCACGGCCTTCGTGCGGAGCAAGGAGCAGCGGGACGTGGTGCACAGGCTGAAGGTGGGGAAGCACTCGTGTGTAGAGGACGGGTGGAGTAACGAGGAAAGGATCGGAGGGCTGATACCATATAGTCACAGAATGGCTGGGGGTGGCAGGGACCCCTGGGGCCACCTGGAACAGCCTCTCTGCTCCAGCAGAGTCCCTAGAGCGCGGTACCCAGTGTCCAGGCGGCTTCTTAGCGTCTTTAGTTTGGAAGGAACTCCACCACATCCCTGGGCAAACTGTTCCTGTATCCTGGATGGTGAGTGGAAAACACGGGAGGCACATCCGGTGGTGGTGTGTCTTAGCCCGCAGGTTGCCCAAGAGAGGAAACTCTTGCTTGGAGCGGAGTAGCGCTCAGCAGGCGAGCTCTCCGGGAGAACGGCACCCTGTCCCGGCAATTCTGGTTCCCTTAGTCTTTATTCTATGCCCAGAGCATAAGTAGTGATACCGAGGGTTGAGGACTAAATCCTCTTCGTCCTGCCTACACTCTCCCGTTTTTGTAGGAAGAGCAGATCAGAAGGAAAAAGCGAGAAGATCGTCTTGAGCAAATCCGGCACAATGTGCAGTTAAAATATGCAGCGAAGAGGAAGGTGAGTTATTCCACAGAGATCAGAACTTTCCGTTTTGGTTACCTTCGGTGTTGCTCATACTTGCTTATGTGTGACTTCACGCTGACTTTTCCAACCCACCTGTTTGAGGAGCTCTTTGTATGAGGTTTCTGAAATTGGTCATCCCAAATTATTTGTTAGATTTTCTTTTAAAAGTACAGAAAAAGTACAGAAAAATTGTGAAAAACAATTTGTGCATCGATAGTTTCCTGTGACAGTTTTTGTGTGTGGGCAGAAATGATGTCTGTTCTGATTGCCTTCTGGCCCTCTGCTTTTCTTTTAAAAGCTTTAATACTTGGAGGCTTTTTTTTTTGGAAAGATTTCTGTTTTATGAGCATGTGTGAACAGTCTGTACTTCTGGAATAAATATTGTATCAAAGTTCACAGATATATTTATTTCCTCTTATTTAGATGCAAGAACTGCCCCAGTGCTCTTGATGGTTTCTGATTATATCAGTCAAACTTCCCAGAAATACTCAGTTCAGATCCCCACATAGACAGATTTATTAGGCTGCTAGGCTATTAATTTCTAGTGTGCTCTAACTCAAATACTGCGTAATGTGTTGGTCAACTCCTGTCAAAAGAATATGACAGAAATAGTAAAGAATGGCAAATAAAAAACAAATGGAACAAAGAACATGTCTCTTAAAAAAGATGAAGAGCATGTGAAATGAGAAACATGATGAAAAGTAAGAAAGCAAATGAGAGAAATGTTATGGAAATTTGGAAAAGCAACTGATCTATCCTTTCTATAATGATTACTAACTGCATTTTCTGTATAATTCCATGGTAATAAAAAGCTCATTGATGTTGGAAGACTGTTTTGAGATGGAAAAAATGAACTTTCCTTTGTCATGACACAAAAGTTAATCAGAAAACTGTTCAACAGTTCAACTGAATTTTTGTAGAGAGGGAGACTTGTGTTAGAGTAACAGTCACACAACTAGAGAAAAAACAGCAAGACAAATCTTGTTCTAAACCAGATGCTGAGCTGATTCTAGCTTTGAGTTAAATGTGCACAGAGTGATTATGTCCTTACATGTTTGTTCAGGTTTATTTACACACACTATTTTCTCTCAGGCAGACATCTTTTGTGGGCCACTTTAAGCAGCTAAAGCTGGATTACATGAACATTTCTATTAGTTCAGCAGGCCTTTTGCAGAGAAGGTCCTTTATGTTTCCCCTTCATAACCATCTGTGTGGGCAAGTCTTCGGTTGTTGGTAACAGCTGCCTTCTGTAGGGCTGAGCAGCTTCAGCCTTCTGTGAGGCACTGTGCTGTCTTCTGGCCTGTTCATGCCATAAAGCAACCCCTGTACTGTGCTCCTTTTATATGGGAAATCCTGTGCCTTTGTGTTCTTCCAGAGATGCGAGGAGGATGAGGCAAAGCGCCTTCTTCAGCTCAGCAAGGAGGCTCTTTCTCAGGGAGCTGGGGAGGGGGCTCTAGACCAGCTGGATCACAATGAGGAGGAGCTGATTCTTGCTGAATATGAGAGTGATGATGAAAAGAAAGTGGTGTCTGGGTAAGAACAGAGACTGATGGGATTCCATGCTGAGGAGACATTTTCTGTCTAATTTTTGTCTTGTCCAGATTAAAGAGGTTGTGGAGATTTTATTAAAAAGTGTTTCTCACCTTTTCAAACAGTGTAAGGTGGTGGTTGTTCTGGGATTTTATTTAATTGGTTATTTGGGGGGATTTTGGTTTGGTTTGTTTTGGTTTTTTTAAACTTTTGTTAGACTGATCTGAGTGACTTGAAGTGCTTTCTGAGAAAGTGCATCTTAAAATGTGTGGGAGTGTCCTGCCTTTATCCATGCCCAGCTTCCCAAAGAGTGCCTCTGGATGCTGAGTGAATGCCTTGAGGTCAAGTTCCTTGCATTAGAAAAGCAGAGTGGAACTCAGGACACCAGAGGAAGCTGTCAGTTCTGCAGATTAGCACTGGCATCTTTTGACACTCTAAAGGCAGAGATGTTCACATTTCTGAAGACAGAGCTTTGGCATGAAAATCCCAGGCATGCTTTTCTCTCTCATGCATTTGCTTTATGCAGAAAGCCAGAAGCTATACTTCAGCACAAAAAATCAAACACATTTAAATTACAAATTTACTAATTAGTGTATAGACAGATCCTTCTGCCTTAAAAATTGAAGAACACTTAACTACTTTTTTTATATGTAGTTAGTTTATCAAACATTGAACTGCTGTTGCCTTTGAGGAGCTCTATGGCAGCTGAATGCTTTCCTGAAGCCCTTCTTTATGCAATATCTGGAGGGTGGTAAATTGCTTCTAATGGGAAAGTTTTACAAAAATAAATAAATAAGCTCACCAAAGAATACTGTAGCACTGATTAGCTTATGCCTGAGGCTTAGAGGCCCCTGAATCAAAAGAAAAAAAAATTCTTGAACTTGGAAAAAAGACACAGCCCAGGAGAGTTTTTTCCTTTAAAGAGAAAGGCTTGACTTGATTATGCACACTTACACTGTTCTTAAAAAGTTAGATTTTCTTTCACCATCTGAGATGAGTTCTGAGGCTCTTTTTGAGATGACTTAATCATCTCTCTTGAGACCTCACTCTTGTGGTGGAGCATCATTTGATTCTTACTGTCGGTGGTCTGCTGAAAGGAAACAGCTTTCTCTTTTCTTAGGCTGGAGGAAGATGATGGTGATTTGGAAGAGGAGCATGTGACTAAGGTGAGATGAGGAAATTAAATGGTGCCACTTCATAGAATAGTGTAGAAGTGAGCGGAATTGTGGCTTCCTTGCACCTTTCCAGCAGTCAGGCAGTACAGAAGGATTTAGGAACTAGCTTCCAAAACCTGCCAGGTTTGTTGGTAAAGACAGCTAGTTCTGCTGTCTGCCTAAGCAGCATGCTGTGCTAGCACTGCTTAGTTTTTGCTGTGGCTTGCTGTAAAAACACACAGCAATAAATAGGTTTTTATTACTCTCCCATGGTGACTCCCTGTTTTATAGAGACCTTGGAAAATTAAATGGAAACAAAGGCAAATGCAGAGGAGAAAACAAAGATGGGGCATTTGGCCTCAGCAGTTTTAAGGTGACACTCAAACATGTACCTTCCCTTGTGCTTTTGAAGGCTTCAGCAGGGTGAACCTTACTGAAGTGCTTGGCTGCTTCCTTACAGGATTGGTCATAGGGATTGGCTTCCGTGTTGTTCTTGTCTTCCCTTTGTTCTTCCTCACTGCAGATCTACTACTGCAGCCGCACTCATTCCCAGCTGTCTCAGTTCGTGCGTGAGGTGCAGAAAAGTCCTTTTGGCAAAGACACACGTCTGGTCTCCTTGGGATCCAGGCAGGTATGTGGTGGTGTTCTCAAGGGATCCAGAACACATTGCCAGGAGCTGTGTGGATCTGGTGCCATAGAAGTCACCTTGGGGACTGGCCGAGTCTCCTGTTGAAAAACTAAGGCAGCCATGGGTCACAGCACAGATCTGTGTGATGTACATTTTTCTGTGAACTCTGTTTTGGTCATTTACCCTTTAATGTAAACACAAAAATATGTTTTACCTTTTCTAATATGGAGTATTACAGATGTCTGAGTCACTGAGAAGGTGGTCCTCTTAGTAGACTAGTACTTCTGGCAGCATTTTTTAGAAGCTGTTGTGTAGCAGTGAGCCCTCTTTTTCTCCTAAGTTTCTGTGAGTTTCGAGCATGTTTGTAGCAGTTAGTATGTACAATGTCTGACTGGTAGACTTGTCCTTTTTGGAATCTGGCTTGAGATTGCTTTAAAGAAAATCTTCTGTTTTACAGCAGAGGGTGCACATGGGGGCACTCAGCTGTGAATTGACTCCCTTCCTCTTCCTGTCTTTGCACGTGCCAGAATCTGTGTGTGAATGAGGAGGTGCGACACCTGGGCGCTCTCCAGCTCATCAATGACCGCTGCATGGAGATGCAGAAGAACAAACATGGTATGAATGCTCCCAGCCTGGGGAAGCAATAATAAAGGTGTCATCAGAGTGTGGAGACAGTGAGCACTGCCAGTCAGTTCTAGCAAGAGTGGTAGAAGCTTGGAAATGACAGGTTGGAGGAACAGGAATTCTTGGTGCTTTTCTTGATCTCCAGGCTATGCTGAGATCGGGATGAATTTCCTGAGTGTCTTAAGCTGGTCATGACTTCTGCACAGGAAGATACTTGTGTTTGTTAACTCAATACTAGGAATGTTACTGCTGAGTAATTTTTAAATAGGTGATAGGTCAGGAACACACAGGACAAAGCTTGCTTTGAAATCCATGAGGTTCTGCAAAGTGGTTATTCTAGGCTGTTGTGTGTGCTGCTCACAGCTTTATTTTGATTTCTGCTGTTAGAAAAGAAGAGTGATGAGGAGGATGAGGGGAAGAAGAGACGTGTGAGTCGCACCACGTGCCCATTTTATTCCTATGAGCAAATGCAGTTTCTCCGTGATGAAGTTCTAGTGGAAGTGAAGGATATTGAGCAGTTGGTGTCCTTGGGAAGGGAGACCAAAGCCTGCCCATATTATGGGAGTCGATTTGCCATCCCTGCTGCTCAGGTAAGACAGTTTTAGTGGCATTAATGCCAGGCACTCTATGAATGAACTGATGGCCTGCTCTCTCTAGTACTGTTACTTAGATTGGAGGAGTCTGTAAACAGGCTGTGTTTCTGTCAGCTGTAGTTTTGCTCAGGAAGCAACGGAAAATGAGAATGCCCATCAGAAGTTCATAAGGATGCTGTATGTCTCAGCATTTTGAAATACTTGAACAGTTCAGCAAGTGTGAGACAATACTGACATATAGGTGTATTCTTAGCTCTTACACCACTCTTCGTCCTTGCTGGCTTCTCTCTGAAGACATGCCTTCAGTGCTCCGAAGGAGATTTGGAAGGTATCCTGAGCCCACGTGCAATTGTAGCATAATAATTTCTGTTCAGCTTACATGCCAGTGCCCCCCTCAAGCATGTGCTCCTGGTTTTGTTCCTACCTTTCCCATAGTAAGAGTAAGTCACTTGGCTGAATTCTGCATGGCCCTCAGATACGGCTGTTAATGAGTGGTTGTAGAATGCCTTAAGTTTGTAAGGATGGGAGCTGGAATCAGGGCAGTGTGTGCTTCTCCTGTAGGTGGTGGTGCTGCCCTATCAGATGCTTTTGCATGAGCCTACCAGGAAGGCTGCTGGGATCAAGCTGAAGGACCAGGTGGTGATCATTGACGAGGCCCACAACCTCACAGACACCATCACCTGTATCCACAGTACCGAGGTCAGCGGCTCTCAGGTGAGCTGCAGCCTGGCCTGCTAATGGAGAGGGAGCTCTGCTTCCAGCAGTGCCCTTCCTTCTCTCCTTTATAACAGCAGCTTCTGCTTTCTGTTTGTGCAGCTGTGCTGTGCCCACTCCCAGCTGTTGCAGTACATGGAGCGATACAGGTGAGGATCTTGGGGAAAAACAGCTCAGCAGAGGCAAGGTCTGTGGATGCCTTGGCTTGCCTTGTGGTTTCAGGGTCTTTCTTGCTTTTCCCCAGTGGAAAGTTACTGCATTAAGAGTTCTGCAGATGAAAGGACACGTGCTTCATTATCTCTGTCTAGAATCCCTCTTAGTCAGACTCCTGGGGCTGGTGTTAAGCAGCGAGAAGGGGATAGATACCCTGAGGATTGTGTTTTCCCCTTATACACTCAGTTCCTTTCCCAATATCTCCCTCTAATCACTTCTACTTTGTGATGCAGAATTTCAAAAGATTCAGTCTTTCATGTCTCTCCCTTAGTCTTTCATTGTGCTGACTGGCATTATGGTAGAAGCAGGAAGCTCTGAGGAGGAGGAGGCTGTATGTGGGTTTTGGCTCTGCATCTTGCCATCCGTGCAGTGGCTGATTGTTGTGTTAAATGCTAATAACTCTGAATTTTTGGAGCATTATTGCAACAGGGTCTTGAGGCATCACTGCCATTGTAATAAACAACTATAATTAATATGCAGGGAGAAGTGCAATGGTAGGAACACTGGGGGGAGCATGGGTAAATGCTTTGGGATGACCTTGGGCAGGATATCCAGAAGACTGTGCCCTGTCACAAACAGGGAGAGTAAACTTGGAAGAAATCTTAGTTCCTATCTCTCCAAAATGAAGAAGAGTTCATGTACTTGTTTCTGCAGCTCAGTTGCTTCAGTTAGTCCCTGAAGAGATTTTGGGCCTAAACGTGTCCCATTTTTCATAGGAAACGTTTGAAGGCAAAGAATTTGATGTACATTAAGCAGATCCTGTATTTACTGGAGCAGTTTGTGGCCATGCTGGGAGGTAAGCAAACCTCTTGTGTGTCCAGGGATACTGATAAACTCTGAGCTAGTTAGTGCTTCCTCAGGACACTGTCCCCTTTCCTCCTCTGCAGAGACTGCAGGGAAGTGTTGCTTATGTTCAGATGCCAGTAGTTTTATTTCTCAGGCTGGTTTGTACGTGGGGAAGTTGGTGTCTACTTGAACCCTTTTCTTTGTTTCACTAGCTGAGGAGCAGCAGATGACATTGTAAGTTGGTAGATGCAGTTTCCTTCTCTGTGTGGTTTTGAGATCCAGTTGGAGAGGGGATGATGTAAGATGCTAAGTGAGGAATACAGCAGGTGTACAACAGATGTATAACAGTGTAGCACAAGAACTGCATTAAATAAATCTCTCGGTCAGCTGGTAGCAAGGCCTCTATGTGTGTCAGCATGCATCTGCAGAATGAATCTTTCTTGAGTGATGCTTTTCCTTTGTGAGAAAATATTTGCTTTGATTTTAGGTCCACGGGAATTTGCAGGGCTCCTTTTCCCCAATGATCTGTTTGCTAGACCTTAGTGTCTCTTGAGGAGGGCATGTCCTAAGTTCATATAGAACTTCCTCTGTGCCAGGGGAAATGCAGCCCTTTAGGGCAGGGGCTGCAAAAGTGAGATGTGAGGTGGGTGTTAAACACTAGGACATAAAATGCCATGAGTGGCAGCAATTAATCCTGTTCTGGCTGCAGGTGTCCTTAGGTTTTTCCCCTCCTCCAAGTAGCCTGCCAGCCTCTGTGCTTCCCAGCTCCCTGCTGCTGCACTGAGGAAAGGTGAGGGATGTGTTGCAGTCCCTTCCCTTTGTCGTTGCAGCACCATGACTACATAGGGTGTGAGCATTTCTGATCCCCCACCCTACCTGCTGCTTCCTGCCACAGAAGGAATCTAGGTGGTGTTCCTTAGGATGCAGCAGCACACTTGTTCTACAATGTAGGGCTACTCTACAGGGCAAATTAAAACTAAGTGGGGGCTGATGTTTTGTCTGTATAGCTACATTTTGCAGACGTGTAGTTACTTCTTGGGTTTTTTGTGCACTGTACCCATCAAGCTCAGTCTTTAGTTTACTGCTTAATTTTGAGATAGATTCAAGCCTTCCTTGAATTGGTTTCATGCTTTACAGGTAATGTGAACCAGAATCCTGGGTATCAGGCAGTTTCCCAAACAGGTAAGACTGGAGTGAACTCCTGGGGTATGGAGCTATCAGTCAGGGACATAAGTGTGGGCAGTAAGGGGTGCAGGCCCAGCAGCAACTAATAATTTCTTTTCCCTTTTTCCCTCTTTTCTTTCAGGGACAGTACTAAAATCCATCAATGACTTTCTATTTCAGAGCCAGATTGACAATATCAACCTTTTCAAGGTAATGCAAACATTGTATGTTAGGGCACAGGTGGTGGTGACTTGTTTGAGATTATTTGGAGTGTGTGTGAAGAGCTGGAAATAGAGGCAAAGCCCACATGGCACAATCTGCTTTCTAGCTATCTGTAGGCAAAGCTGAACTGTAAGGGCTGTGGATGCAGAAATTTTGCTACTCCAGTAACCTAACTCCCCCCCTGAACCTCCAAAACCAGCACCTTAACACTATGTGTTTCCACTCTGGAATGCTGTTGTAATAAACTCTTGTCTAGCTGGTGGTGCCCACCAAGAGCTGTGCACCTCTCCCCAAAGCACAGCAAGTGACAGCATTGCTGGACAGGGATCCAGGACAGCAGGATGGGAGAAGGGGTGCTGAATGTTCATTTTCCTGTCTTCCTCCAACAGGTTCAGCGGTACTGTGAGAAGAGCCTCATCAGCAGGAAGGTACTTGCCCTGAGGTTTCATGGTCAGCAGTGTTCCAATGCTATTTCACACCTGGAGTTTGAGATGGAAGATGCAGCAGCTGGGTGGGAGCTTGTCTTCTCCATCCTGTTCTGCAAACAAAATTGTTCCTATAAAGAGTGGTATATGGGCAGATTAACTTTTGATTTTCCAGAAAAGAAACACACAATGTGGTTTACCACAGTATTCCAGTGGGTGCCAATTCTGTACTGCTTGGCCTCAAATTTGCCAGCCAAGTAGGCTGCATTGCACTGGAAGAACAGACATCAGAAACTTGTTTTACTTTTGATTCAGTGGGTATAGGAAGGTAATGGGAGATGATAAATTCTGATTAGGCTGGTTTGTGAACACCTACTGAGGAGCTTAATTTGTGGCAGGCCAGCAAACCTGCCTTTATCTTCTCTGATTCCTGCTGTTGGTAGTCTTAGTCTTTTTCTGGCTTTTGCTTGGCAGCTTTTTGGGTTTGTGGAGCGATATGGGGGCCCTGCCTCAGCTGTGAAGACCAACAAGGAGAGCGAGAAGCTGGCTGGTTTGCAGAACTTTCTTCTGACCCTTCAGCAGGGATCTGATAAGGAGGGTGAGTTCAGGCATCCTCTCCTTGTGCATCCGTGGGCAGAGTGAGGATGTGGAACCCGCATCACTCTTCATGAGGAAAGGGGGGAGGCAGATTTGCAAAATGAGAGGCTGAGGAAGGTGTCCTGCATGGGTGTTTTTTAACAGGTCTCACTAGCTGACCTAGACTACACTGGATTAGTGAGCTCTCTTTCAAGCTGAATGATGTACTTCCATGTTCACACCACATGCACTCAAGCTCTGCACTTCTGTGACCTGCTGGCTCTGGGACCTGAGCTGCTGTGTGTAGTAGCTCTGCTTAGTGGTACCATCCACAAAAAACAGATCTCTTTTTTTTTTTTTTTAGCAATAAGACAGAATTTGGGTTTTCCCCTTTAATGGGGATAATACCTTTATGGGGTATTTGTTCTCTGCCTGCATATGTAGGCCAGGTATTGTGTGCCTGTAGAGCATGTTTTGTGCTTAGCCCCTGTCTTTAGAAGTGTGGCCTAAGTTGCCTGTCTCTCCTTTCCTTTTTGGGCTAGCAGGTACCCCCCAGAGCTCTCCCGTGGAGGCTGAGCACGACCACCTCCAAACTGCTTCTCCACTGATGCAGATTGAAGGATTTCTCTCTGCCCTCACAAATGCAAACGAAGATGGCAGAGTCATTCTCAACAGGCAAGGTACTGGAAAGAGTGAGCTGGGGAGAGGTGGCATGAGTCAGTCACAAGCAGGATGCTTCACTGGCACTGGGGGAGGAGATACGAGTCTGTGGGGAACCTGCAGCAACATTTGTGCCACCTGTGATGCAGGCTGGCAGGCGTGGTCTGTCTGAGGATGCTTATGACCCCAAGCAAACTTTTAACCAAGGGCATTGGGGCCAGAGTTTGCAGAGGTCTGCTCCCACTTTGGATGTCAATTTTTGTCCTGCAGTTTTACTGCATCTGTTGTACAGCTCCAGGGAGATTAGGAAGCAGAAGGTAACTTCCAGGTTGGCATTACCTGCTGCTGCCTCTGTCTGTGTTGAACAGCAAGTTGCCTAGGTCAGGAGGGAGAATCTCTCAGATCCCTGAGATGTATCACAGCTAGCTCCTGAATGCTCTTCTGTCCTTTTCCCAGGCACAGTTGGTCAGAGCAGCCTCAAATTCCTCTTGCTGAATCCAGCTGTCCACTTTGCTAAGGTTGTGGAAGAATGCCGTGCTGTCATCATTGCTGGAGGCACCATGCAGCCGGTGAGGGAATAAGGGTGCTGTGCTGGGGTCTCAGGAGGTCGGTGGTGCTATCTAGCCCGGGTGGAAAGAGAGCAGGCAGGCTGAGCTGGCAGTGGTTAGAAGTGTCCCGGGGAGCGGTGGCAGGAGCTCGTGGTGCCATCCATGGCTGTGCAGCGGTCCCGCGGGGACCGGGCCGGGGGTCACTGTGGAACGGCGGTGCCGCTGTGAGCCGGCAGAGGGCGCTGCCGCTCCTCGTGCCCGTGGCCGGCAGGGCTGCCGCTGCCAGCGGCGTTTTTGGGACACTGGCACTTCGTTGTCTTTGTTCTGGGGATCTTAGGTGGCTGATTTCCGAGAGCTGCTGCTGTGCCGTGCTGGCGTGGACCCTGCCCGTATTGTGGAGTTCTCCTGTGGTGAGTGTTCCGGGCTGGCAGGGAGGGCTCAGCAGCTGCAAGGGCTGCAGTTTGCCTTTAACACTATTCTGTCAGCACTCAAAGCAACGTGGCATCTTTCCTAAAAATCAGGGCCCTAAAGGCGTGTGAGTTTCCTTTCACTCTGAGCTTCCCCTGTGGTCCTGACTGGTACTGGCAGCCAGTGTGCCATGCCTTCTTCCCAGAGGCTGAGGGGATGGAAGTTGGAGCAGCTGAGTGACTTAGGCACTTTGGCTTAGCCAGGCAAACATTTGCCTCTGTCACTAGAATGCAATTAAAGTTGTTCAGCTCATGGGGTTTGTGCCAACAGCAGTGATGTTGACTCTCACTACTTGTTTTTGTCCCCAGGACATGTGATTCCTCCAGAAAATATTTTACCCATCATCCTCTGCAGTGGTCCTTCCAACCAGCAGCTGGAGTTCACTTACGAGACCAGAGACCTGCCTCAGATGGTCAGTTTGTCCTTTGTTCCCTTCCTTGGGATCTCTTTTTTGTTTCACATGCTTATATTTAAGAGCAGGGTACACTCTCTGTTTAAGAGGTGGGCTGAGCAAAAGCCATGGCAAGGGAAATCCCAAACCACAGGAGCAGCTGCGGGTGTTTTGGCATGTCTTCCTTCTTCCTGTGGCAGGCCAGTAAGCACACAAGGCTAGACACTAGGTCTGGTCTGCCCTTGCTGAATCTCAACCAGATGTGCTAACCAGCTCTCAACATCTGTTCTAGTGGGACAGCTTCCATCCACTGGGGCAAACCCTCCTTTCCTGAATGACCACGGCTCCACAGCTGTAACAGAAACCCTGGGCTAGGGAAGAAGGCCAAGCAGTGAAGAGCTTTTTAGTGATGCCCATCTCCCCATGGGAGTTCTCACAGACCTGGCATATTTCCCACATTTTTTCCTTCCTAAGGCATGTCACAAGGAAGGTGTGATCCTGGGATTGAACAGAGAATTGGAGTGGCATTAGCTGGGGCTCCTGTCAGCTGCAGTATGCTCTAATCTCTCTTGCAGATGGATGAGACAGGTCGAATACTTTGCAACCTGTGCAATGTGATCCCGGGAGGTGTGGTGTGCTTCTTCCCCTCCTACGAATATGAGAAGCAGGTGTATGGACACTGGGGGAAGACAGGGCTGCTCTCCCGCCTGGCAGCCAAGAAGAAGGTGACTGCAGCCAGAGCAGTTGGTACTTTCCATGGAGGTGTCAAAACCCAAATAATTCCATATGCAGTTGTTCCCATAGTCTGCACAGCAGAGCAGAATAGAATGGATGTTTATCCAGCTAATCCCTCCAGTAATGAATAAATTATACTTCCTGGGCGGCCGAGCACTGAGCTGCGATCTAAATGAGATTGATTGCAGCTATACATTCTTGAAGTGCACACTCTGTAGTGGCCATGGGGGCAGACAGTCTTTGCTTCCATAGCCAGCAGGCTTGTTCTCTTCTGGCTGGGGGCTGCTGTTCAGGTTGAGCTCCTACAGGGAATTTGTTTTTCCCAGGCTCATCTGTGTGTCCTTGAGCACAGACCAGCACAGCCAAGGGCCAGGCAGAGTGAGACAATACTGCAGCTCATAAGACAAATGGCAGTTTGCTAGAAGTAGAGATGAGCACTGGAAGACTAGCAGTGGTTACTTCTGTTGAAGGAGCAATGAGAAACATTAAACAGGGAGATCACTGCAAATATAAAGTCTTTGCAATGACTCTCAAAGGTATTTGAAAGCTGAGTATTTAAAGTCAGGCAGTTCAGGTTGTGGTGCAGGGATCTTTGATCATGTGCCAGGGGAAAGAAAAATTACATATACCCTGGATGTGACTTCTGTGTACCAGAAGCTAAACAACTTACCACAGTCCCAGATATTTCACAGCCTTGGTGATTCTTGGCATTCTGGCACATGGGGCAGCCTGTAGGTTTTTGGGTGGAAGCATTGTGCTTTATTTTCTCTGTGTTTGTAGAGTTACCATGCTGAGTGCCTTTCAGGTGTGTCCTGTCAGGGTCCCAATGCTCTGCCTGGTTCCTCCAAGGCTTTGGACCACATACAATTTGTTCCAAATTTCAACCCCAATTTGTTCTTGTTTGGCCTTTGTAGTCTCCAGCAAATTGGATATGCATTATTAAGGCAATCGGGTATAAGTGCAGCAAGTGTGACTTTCAACTACTCACACACAAGATCAAACCTTAACAGGGGAAGGTTCAAAGCTTTCCTGAGGTTGCTGTGGTGAGATCACACTGAGCTTATATATAAATTACACAGGGAAAGTTAATTTAAATCAGAGGCTTAAATAGCTACTTTTCAATAAGTTAGTTTAGGCTTATATTTGTAATTGGCAGTCATTTTTCTACTGAAAGACTGATTTTGACTGGTAAAATTTGATATTACTTCTTGCTAATCAAAAGAAAACACATTCTGTGGTTTCTTTACTGTTACAGAGAAGATAGATGTTGGACTTCTTGTTTACTAGGAAAACTACTTGTGTTTTAGGCCAAGGTACAGCACCTGTAAAAATATAGCTTAATTAACTGCAGAGGTTTTCAGTAACGAATTAGGTGTTACTCTTAACATAAAGAAATATTACTTTACTTATGCTTTGCCTGGAAAGCTAATTTATTCACAAGGCAAGGGGAGCCACTGCTTGGAATTAATTGATGATTCAAATTGATTGGTCCTGTCCCTGTCCTCCAAGATCTTGCAGCTGTAGAGTCTCCTGACCCCAGAGAGTCTTGATTCATAGGTGCAGGAGGTGCACATTGCTTTTATGCCTCTCAGCTCTCAGATGACTTGTAACTTCTTGCAGTATTGAACAAGTCTGCCAAAGCTGAAAGGGAATGTTGGAGGGGCAGGAGCAGCTGCTGCTCCCTTCAGAGCCCAGCTGAAAAGAGCTGTAGTGCATTTTCAGGGTGGAGGGAAGGTACTGGTTAAGTTAGTTTTTCAGGCAATTTTCACTTCCGTGACCTCAGTTCCATATGTTGTTTATTGGCATGGGGGTAAAATTATTTGCTTTCTTTAAACTGTTTGCTTCCTGTTGCTGTAACTGATGAACTGTGCCTGACAGATCTTTCAGGAGCCTAAGAAAGCCAGCCAGGTGGAGCAGGTGCTGGTGGAATATGCCAGGTGCATAAAGGTAAGCTGAGCTGGCAGGCTGGTGGGAGTGTGGCAGCCCAGCGGGTATGGGAGTACTGCAAAGAGGGCACTTTGAACAAGGAAAGAGGGCTCTAGCTTAGGTGTGGGAGTGTTTCTGAAGCACAGAAATCTTCTCTGCTCTGGTTTAAGTTGCTGGTCCCTCTCCTGCAGTGCTGCAGCCAGACAGGAGGACAGATGACAGGGGCCCTGCTGCTTTCTGTAGTTGGAGGCAAAATGAGCGAAGGGATAAATTTCTCCGATGACCTGGGAAGGTAAGGTGACTGCTCCTTGGAAAGCCAGCTCTGGCTTGTGGTGTAGTGACTCCAGGCATGATGTGCACATCAGTACTTGCACAGATGGAAAATCCTGGGGCACGTGTGACTTAGCTGATGCTTAGAGCAACAGGAGGGTCTGCTGGGTGGTGGAAAACATGCCTGTCCAGGCCACTCTTCCTGTGAATAATGCAGTTAGGCTTGCTGTGCTAGATAATCCCTTGTTCTGGCACCCTGAATGCCTCTGCAGCTCTGTTCAGCACATGCTTGTCAGGCTGCTGTGCTTTATTGCTGCCTTTGGTTTGCAGGGCTGGCTATCTTTCAGGGGTGCAGTGACCTCTAATTTATCAGTCTATTGGCAAAGTGCTCTAGGATGTGACATTAAGAATAATGCAGTCCTCCCTTGCAGGTGTGTGATTATGGTGGGAATGCCATATCCCAATATTAGATCTCCAGAACTCCAGGAAAAAATGACTTGGCTTGACAAAACAATGGTAACAGCCACTTACACCTCTGTCTCTTTCAATTCTGCTTTACAGTACTAACTTCCCAGCACATGAGTCCCAGAGCTGCCTTCAGAGGTTTTATTTTCTTTGAGCTTGCCCTCATTTCCCAGATGGTGTGGTGAGAGCACAGCCTTCCCTAGGCTGCTTCTGAACAGGTAGCCCTAAACACAGGGAGGAAGTTCAGTGAAGGGAAATGCCACCGGGACTTGCTGGCAGCTCTGAGTTCCTAGGGGAGCAAGGACCCTTCAACCTTGAGGGGGTGGCAAGGTGGTAGAAGCTGCTTGCCAGGATCATTTGTCCCTTCTCATTGCTCACTGGAGGTGCTGTTCCTGGGGACAAGATTTCTGCCTTCACAGGGACCTCGGGTTGGCTCTTTGTGAATGCTCAACACAGTTTTCTGACTGCAGCCTTTCTTCTGTTCCTTCTTTCTCTACTCAGGGTCTGCCTGGCTACCTGCTCACCTTGCAGGGGTAGAAGTATTCACCTCACTTTGTCATTAAGACTCCCCAATTGGATTAACATCTGCTTTGTGTTCAGACTTGCCTATTTCTTCTTTCCAGCCCAGAGCTGCTGGCCAGGCACCGAGCAGAGTGCTGATAGAAAACCTGTGCATGAAGGCAGTAAACCAGTCGATAGGTAACTCATCCTTCCTTGGGCAGGCTGGGGGACATGAAATACACTGAAGGAGGAGTGTAGGGAAAAGGATACAGTACAGATGATGGGAATGTGATCTTCCTTGTCTGAGAACAAACAATTGACTGGGCCATTCTTTGTTTTTATCCTGTACAGGCAGAGCCATTCGCCATCAGAAGGACTTTGCAAGCATCCTGCTCCTGGACCACAGGTACGCACGCCCTGCCATCTTTAACAAACTGCCCCAGTGGATCAGGGAGAGGACCAAGGTGAAACCTGCCTTTGGATCAGCATTTGCTGAGTTAAGAAAGGTCAGAACTTGTTGTATCTTATGTCCTGCTCCCAACATTGTCCTCATCTGGACCTTTTTAGAGCCTTCCCTTTAGAGTAAGGCCAAGGACAAACTGCCTGGTTTTGTGTGTTCCCAGTTCCATCGAGGAAAGTTGGATGCTCTGTGATGTGGAGCAGAGAACAGATGGTATTCATCATTGTAACTTACACCTGAAGACTAGGTAAAGTAACACAAGTTGCTGCTTATTTGTACCATGGACTTTGTAAAATCTCTGCCTTCTGCCTCCTTTGTGGATGTTTGCTGTTCAGTGTCTGAGTGCTATGATGGTGAGACAGCCTTCAGCACCACAGTCAGGAGGCAAACTGGTTGTATGTCTGAGGCAGGTAAAGAGAGTAGCAGCAGGCACGTATTTGTTTAGAGCTGTTAAGGTTTTATTTAAATTGATTAAATACTTTCAATAAAAACACTCAAATATGGCAAGTATTATTTAAGTACACTTAAGTATGGGGACTAATTATTTTGACTGAACACATATGTTTTTTTCCCATCAACCACCAAGTGTAGGAGGCCTGACTGACCAATGCCATCATTGACCTTTTCACAGGAATTGTAAACTAGCAGGCCACGAATTTATGTCACATAGGAATAAATGTCACGAATTTATGTCATGTAGGAACTCTGTCACAGAGTGGTAATGGAGCAGCTGTGGGTAACATTTCTTCTCACTCTCTTTCTACCTTGCTTCAAGCAGCCAATAGATTGAAGCAGTTCATTCTTACAAGGGGAATAAAGATATGTCCACAATACAGCACTTCTCCTTTGATCATGCTTAAGCATAGGATTGCTCTGCTCTTTTAAACCCCTACGTTTCTGAATTCAAAGTAACTTCTTAAATTTAACTTTCCTGGGGATTTTTCCAGGGTTATGGGTCAGTGCTGGAGGGCAGCAAGAACATCAGGGACAGTCACAGCTGTTCCCAGCGGCCTCTGTCATCCTGAGCAAGTCTTGTCCCAGGAGCTTTGTTTGCTTCTTTTCCAGTTTCAGCAGCTGGATGCTACCCTCTCCAGGCTCTTCACAAGGTAGACAGTACTTATAGCACAGAGCTGTTACCTGCTCCCTGTATGTTAATTAGCCTCACAGGGAAAGAAAGAGCTGCCTCTGAGAAACTTCCATTGTGAGTCACCTGCCCCTTGAGCATGTCCAAACCCCATGGTCTGCACAAGCTGTGCCTTCAGGCAGGGGAGCACCTGCTTCTAGCAGCTGGTGCCCTCCAGCCTGTGGTGCTGGGCTGTAAGGCTGGACAGCTGGGCTGATGACACTTCCCACTTTTACCAAAGTGAAGGCAGTAAGGACCTGCTTCCATGGAAATTTTTCAGACAGCAACAGTTTCACACTAACACTCAATGGGGTTCCATCTATGATTCCCAATCATCCTCATCCTCCTCACCTAGGGGCTGCTGTGGGGGTGGGAGGGGTGGTATTGAGTCCGACATGCGAGCAAAGGCACCAGCAGGACTGCCAGGAGCATCCATGTTCCCAGAGGCTCCTGGTCCTTTCCCTGAAATACCTGTGAGGGAAGGAAATCACTAGTGAGTGACACCTGGGGACTAGAGACCAAAGAGATTCAGCAAAGGGGAGAGGGAAAGCCATGCTCTCACCACCCAGGTAACCAAAACAACCAACATGTTTAATGCTGCCACAGACTTGTGCCAAGGTCTCATTTAATTAGAACTCCCCCTAAGCAAGTCCCTGCTGTTGTCTGCCCAGAGCTGAGGAGTGACCTTCGATCTAAATGCCTTAAGAACCTGCCATGGCCTCAGGGCATCTCAAATGCCCATATGGGCAGTGGGCCCAGCTGCCCAAGCACTGGATTAAAAAAGACACTGGTGTCCCTTCTGCACAGGTAGCTTTCAGGGTCCATCCTCTGAAACACACAAACCCCTCCAGTGCCTCCAGCTGGACTTGAGGTGGAGATTCCTCTGCTCATTCTCTGTAAAGACACTCCCAGCTATACTGTGGTACACTGCCCAGGAAAATCTCTGTTCCTGTTTCAAAGGCTGTGGCTCGGGTGCCAGGGAGTGCTCTCTCTCTTTCCTAGGGGAAAGGAGCAGCCCACATTGCAGGACAGTACCTTTGCGCCTCAGCACCAGCTTGTTGAAGAGGTCTGACATCAAATCTCCACCTTGTCCTGTAGCTCTCACTGAAATAGAGCAGAACAAGTCAGGGAAGAAAGATAAGTCTGAGCTAAGCATGATGGCAAAAGTATTTCCCTGCAACACTGCCTTCAGATTAAAGAAAAAACTCCAAGCCTCTAATTTTGTATGACACCCCAAAACTACACTCCATTTTCAGGTCAGGAAAACACTAGGCACAGCAGGGTTAATGGCATCTTCTGGGGAAAACCAAGAGTGGAATTCATTGAGGGGCTGTGCATTTGCACTCTCATTCTGCCAAAGCAGCTCCATCAATCCTCTCCCCAGCTACCTCAACCAAGGTGCTTAAACTGGTTCCCACCCTATCCCACTTGGCCCGCAGGGTTTCATTTGTGTGCCTGGTCCTGTGCATCACAGGTGAAACTTCTCCACAAGCCCTGAGACAGATGCCCTTCAGGCCAGTGGAGTTTAGCAAGTTCACAGAGCTCTGGCTGAGTGGTGAACACCTGAGACCTACATCAGCCTGTGAAGAGAGAAAACTCCTTTCTGCTCTGTGAGTTCACTGTGCTCCTGACTTGCCCACCTGCCCCCAGACCCAACAGCTCCCCAGCCTGGGCAAGGAAAAGCAGTTCTGCCAAAGAGCCTCAGCACCTTGTTCTTGTTCCTTCTGCTTCTTTTTCTCCAGCTTCCTCTCCTTCACACTGCGAAGGTTGGCCTTCCCAATGCCCCCAGCCTGGCGGATGGACTCCAGGAGACTGGCACGACCAGTAGAAGGGTTTACCACCTCCTTTGGGGCTCCTTGGACTGAAGCTGCAGGGACAGGAAGGACAGGCAGCAGACATGGGTCAGTGCATCACCTACAGGCCCGGCCAAATTCCCATAGGAAGGGCTACTCCAATACTTTGACAGCATCTCATCCCACTGCAGCTCTCCTCCTGTTGTAAGGCTGGGAAGGCACAGGGGGTGCCCCAAGGACACAGGCTGAAGGCAAGGAGGCTGGTGCAGCTGTGGAGGAGTCCAGCCCTTACCTGCAGGCACTGTGTTGCTGCTCTCCTCGCTGACTGTCCCCGCTGGTTCCGAGGGTGCTGAGGGCTGGGGCAGGGGCGGCGGAGGTGGCACCGGAGCTGGCAGAACAGGAGGTGGTGGGGGAGGTGGAGGGGGAGGAGGTGGCAATAGCTCAGCATCCTGAAGATCTGAAATAGGAAAGAAGTTGTATCTGAAGAGTTCCAGGGGATGGCACATCAAGAGTTTCAGCTCAGAGCTTCACACACCTCAGCAGCACCAGATCAGAGTCCCCAGCACAGCAGCAGAGCACTCCTGCCCCATGCACCATCTCTTAACAGCAGGCAGGGCCAAGGCAAGAGTCTGAGATTGCCCTGCTCTCCCTCCCCAGCTGCATCCCACTCGCACAAGGGCATCCCACCAGGCAGACACACACCCAGTCCTTGCACACTGTGCTCTCTCCTCCCTAGCTATGCAGAGAGAGGGGGAGGGAGGTAAAGGCGGTGCACTCAGGCCAGAACTTGAACAGGTTGCAGCTTTCACTCAGGCCTTAGCTGGAGGTGCAACGTCCATCATCCATCCAACATCCAACCTAAAATTTCTACCAAGGGACTTCCTGCCTCATCTCCACTTTCTAGCAGTCCCTGCCTTCCTCCTTCATAGGGTCCTGGGATCAGGGATTGAAAGTACCTGGTTGCAAAGACTCCACCGACTCAGTGTTGAAAGTGGGCAGCTCTGGAATAGCACTGCTGGGGGCAGAGGGTGCAATGCCAGGGCCCAGGTCAGCGCTGTACATGAGATCTGCAGCAATGCCAGGCAGGTCTGGCAGGTAGGAGGGCACATCAATCTCAGGGACCTGGCCCAGATCTGGCACGTAGAAGTAATTTTCAGCAACCTAAAGAAACCCAAACCAACAAGGTAAGGCAGTGACTATATGCTTGCTGCAAACAGGGGCACTGCAGGGAACAATCTGGACAGAAGTCAGAGCTGAGCTGGTGAACCTTAGTCCATCAGCTACCCCTACACCTCTGTGCTCAGAAGCTACCTCCTGCAGACCAGGGGGAAAGGCAGACTTCAGGAGGAGGAAGTGCAAGACTCTTCTTGGTTTCATAGTAGCAAGTGAACTTCGAAGGGTTCATGCACTAACAGCTGCAGCCTAAATAAACCAGTCCCTTCTCCTCCAGAAGAGGATAGAGTCTGAACCATTTCAAAGATTAAAATGCAGAAGCACACCCCAGTAGTTACAGGGGTTTGCTTTTGTGTTTAACACACAGGCAACACAGTAGTGATGGTGCACTGTGAATAAAGAGTTTGGTCACTATATACAGTATACCCTCCAGTCCAACAAGATGAGCAAGTGATTCCCAGGCTCCTTTTCCCAGTCCCAAATGACACTCCAGCAAAGCTGGTACACCCCAGGTATGGCCTCTATAAGGTGTCAGGTACCAGTCACAGCTGGGCTGGTACACTACCTGCCCCACGCATGCACCAAGCACAGCCCTTCACCTGAGTCTGGCTGGCCCTTCTGTTTGCACCAGCAGGCACCCCTTTCCAGCAGGAATGATGGGGATCACATTTCACCCCAGGAACCTTCTAGCAGTGGCAGCTCACCCTCAGACTCTGCATGAGGCCCAGGAATTGGCACAATGGAGCTGATCAAGTGATAGATCCTCCAAACCTCCCTACAGCCCTGAGGTCAAGCAGCAAGGCAACTCAATATCCCATTACTCTCCTTTCACCACTCAACAAAGGCTTGAGCAGAGAGAAATGCCTGCCAAGTGTGAGGCTTTTGTCTCACCCATCAAGCTCAGGACCTCATGCACAAAACCAGGCAAGGTCCTTCTGATAAATGAGGTACCCTGCAGCCCTGTAAGGGGCTATTGTCTTACCTGCTCATCACTCCATCAAAGTCCTTCCTTTTCAGACAGCTGAGCACAAGCCTCTGAAATGTAAGCAGCTGCATCTCACCTGTCGGTCCAGCTGTCCCCTCTTGGTGATGGAGAGAGGTGCATCAAAGAGCTTCTCTTCTGTCTCTGTTTCCAGAGCTACATGGGTCTTGGTCACTGCTCCAGCCAAAGGATCCAGGAACACGTACTTCTTGTACCTAAGGGCAGAAAACAAGTATTTTAGTGATGCTGCCTTGAGAGCCAAGGCCAGAAGAAACAGTGTACACAAGAGGGCCTTGGAGGCAGAGACCTGACTTCACTCATTAAAGATGGAACATGTTGGGCCTTCCAGGTTCCTTCTTTAGCTCCATTGTCCTGCCTCTCCCCTCCACAACCAGGAGGAAAGCAGCTCCCCACCCTGCCAGTGCAGCCTCCAGACTAATTCTAAAGTAAAGCCCCACTGTAGTGCCACCATGACCAAGCTCTCCCCTTTCCACCACCTGGCCTGAAACCATCCTATAGTCTTGTACACCACAAGTCCTTGGCTTGTCACTCAATGTCCAGGAGGACAGACAAAAAGGAGAAATGATCCATGGCTCAGGAGAAGAAAGACAAGGTCCAGCAGCTGAAAGCTCAAGAAAAGCTTTGCTGGAATCCAGGGCACAGAGAATGTTTCTCTGCCCTGGTGTTGTCTCATCTCCTCCTTGTTCTTCTTTGACTCCATTTTCCTGTAGTACTGGTGGCAAGAAGTTATTGGTTAGAGAAAGCAGTGGCATGAGTGTTACCTGAATAGATTAATAGAAGTTATTGGTAGAAAAGTAGAAACAAAGTACGTTTTAGAAGGTAATTGGATTAATCAGCTTTAAAAGACCTTAAATTTGGGTGTTTGCTCTCCATTTTGTGCCTTGCTTCTTGTACGCTCAGTCTGGTGTGCAGACACTGAACTTAAGAGAAAAATAAACAACAGCCTGAAGACTGAGAAATCCAGAGTCCTGCTCGTTTTTCATCGCTGGCACAGAACTCACAGGGAAACCCCCTCCAAAGGGTCCAGGAGGAGCGTTCCCACTCTTGTCGGTTCCACCAAAAACCTGGCAAGCTTAAAGCAGCTTTTCAATAAAAGCAGAAGGAAAAACCATGACACAAAGCCCAGTGGGAAAAGCAACTGCAGTGAGGGAGGTGGTGGAGACACTAAAGCAGCAAAAGCAGTAAAGTAATGCTGTGAGGAATTGTCAGGAGAAGAAGCAGTACCTAAGGTGGCATGCAGGGCAGGAGTGACCGCATATCTCAAGGCTGGAGAGAAATTAGAGGAACAATAGGAAGAACTAAGCAAAAGAAAGTGCAAAATTGGGTTGAATCAGATGAGTAGAGGATCAGGTGCAGACAAAATAACTGCTTCCACCCGAGGCAAAGAGCGGGGAAGGCAAGGTGCCCAGCTGGAAGCCAGCAGAGAGGTATCAAACCCTGTTCTGTCAAGAGCCTGATAGGTAACATCCCCAGGAAAGCAAGCAGTCACTGCTACCCCTGGGGAAGAGAAAGCTCCTCTGAGGACAAGCAGGGGCAGGTGAGCAGCACAGCACTGCTCTGGCTCTCACAGGTTCTCGGTGGTATTGAAGAGTAGCAGGGAGCTGAGGGAGCTGATGTTCCTGGGAAGACTGCCAAGGCCTTCTTCTGCATCATCCTCCTGGTGAATTTTGGTGCTCACACACACAGGGAAATACTTGAGCTTTTCCTGCAAGAAGACAGATAAAAGGTGGTAAGACACTAGAACCACAGCTGCTGAGGCAGCTCTCCCCAGCCACCACAACCCACACTGCTGGATGCACTGTGTGGGAACCCTACTGCTCCCTTTGAGCTAGGAAGCACATGGACAACATTGCAGCTCCACACTCATACAAGTGTACGCAGTTCAGATTCTCAGCAAGTGCCTTTGGTGCCATCCGTGGGTCATACTGAACACATGTTACTGTGGCAAGGATCCACAAGAGTAAAACCACCACTCTGGCTCTAGAGTCAGAGGCAGGGATCAAGCACCACAGCCTAAAAGGCTTTTGTTACAGTGTCTCCAATTATAACATATTTTCATGCAGGCAGAGTTCCCTCTATTACATTTACATCTAATAGATCTCTTACATCCCCTCTGTTGCCTTCACTTGACGTTTTAAGAGCTGTGATCGCACTGGTGGGGTACAGGGGAAGGCAAAGGAAAAAGAGGTTGGGAAAGAAAAGAGTGCCTGCACTAGGCAAGAGATCAGGCAGAAAGGAGTGCACAGGGTGGAACGTGTGCCAGATGGTTTTGCAAAGCCTGAGGGATTTGCAGGAGTTTTCAACTCTAATGAACTGAAATCTTCTCTCTCTCAGTTCTACAACTTCATGCATAATATATAGAGTTCCCTTTCAGAAAGGACTTATTGCATCTGAACTGCCTGACTTTTATAGAGCACAGGAATTGCCATCCCACATCAGACCAGTGTTTCAGCTGGCATGACAGTGCCTGCTGCCACATGCTCTGGGGAATGAAGCTCAGTGCCCACAGCACTCTGCTCTAGACGGAGGAAAGGCATCATTTCCTGAACAGAGACAGTTTGGGATGAACAAACCTCCACCTCAGACCCCTTCTGTAGACCCCTCCTCAGCCCCTTCACAACTCTTCACAGTTCTTTCTTCACAACTAAGGCAAGCAGCAGCTACAAGGCAGTAAGTCACTGAGAAACCACTGAGAAGCCAGTGACACGAGAAACCAGAACACTTTGTCAGGTTAAATAACTTGCCACACCTGTGGTTTTCTTCTGCCACCTGAGAATGACCACTCAAAGTACTGTCCACAGCTTCCTACTGCCTCACTACTTCCAGCATCCCTGCACAACCCCATCCTCTGAGTCCCTCTTCCCTCCTTGTACTTGTATGGGAGAAATGGAGACCACTGGTGGTTCAGTTTTAAGACCACATCTCAGTGATAGAAGCAGTTCCTGCTGATTGAAATTTCAGTCTTGGATCTGGTAGCCAGAAATCCAAGGAAATGGCTTAATCACAGTTCAGTTAATCCACTAAGAGTTTATATGATGCTCTGAGACTATAAAATGCTATAAGAAAGGACCTGTAATGTTTTGATTTAATTCAGGTTCCAACTTGTGAAAAATACATTGAAGTTAACACCTTCTATTTCTTTAATGGAAGCAAATAGGCAAAAATATATAAATTCTTATTTTGAGATTGTAGAAGCAGAGACTCAAAAATAAAAGTTCTTTTGATCATTAATATTAATTTCCCAATGTTTAATTTTTTAAGCATGAGGGAGTACTGACTTTTTTTGCTAGAACTGTTCAGACACACTTAGCCCTCAAGTCATTTATATATTTTTTAATATTCTTTCTCAGTATATTTCAGTTAGTACTGGAAGATTGTGCACCACTTTCAGGGTGTAGTGAGAAAACAGCCATTACCTACATTTACTTACAAACCTCATCTAAGGCAGTTATAAAAGCATTAAGCATGAGTATTCTGAAACGTGAAATATAATCCTTTTAATTCAAATGCCATCAAAGTGCTAGTCTTACTGAAGTACCTAGATCTGTTCTGAAATTTGGAACAACCACACACTGTCAAAAATATCCTGCAACTGTGAATTCCACAAGTTAAGGTGCCATCTAAAAATTAGTTTTCTTATAGGAACATTAAGTTCTTAAGCCAGTTTGGCAATCTTGACATACTGAAGTCATGGGGGGGTGCTTGAATGCTCAAACACCCCAGCCTGGGGTCTGGCACCTGGCAGGATCACACCCCCAAGGACACTGCATCTTCAGGCATTTTTCTTCCTAAGAATCTACAGTTAAAAATATATAAAGTCACTCTGGTTCTTCAGTTTAATTAAACACACACTATTACAAAGGGAATTGGTGTGATGTACCAGAAATCCCACTCCCTCCACACCAGTGGAGTGCTGACACCAGCTGGGAAAGCACTTCAAGATGAGCAAGTGACAAAAACCTGGTTCAGCCTCCACATGCCTATGGTGGGCTCTGGGAGAGGCAGAATCCACAAGGACATGCCAAGTTACTGACACTTTTGAAGCCTAGCAAGGTTACTCCAGCAGTGGATGGTAACATTTGCTTGGACCTCTTCCAAAGCCCAGGCAGACCATATCTCCCACCCTGTCTGGCAGTCTCCTGAGTGGCATGTGCAGCACCCAGGCACAGCTCCCACACAGAGGCAGCGCCCAGTGCCTGGGAAGCCCCACAGGGCTGCAGCCAGCTCCCTGCTGAGCCCTGCCCTGCCACTACCACAGCAGTGTGCAAAGCTTTCCAGGCTTACCACAAGCACTGTGTTTCTGGCACTCTTACCCAGCAGTGCTTACCTTACCAACCTAAACAGCATCCTCTAAACAGCTGAGTTTTCACTTGCTTGGGGTTGAGGGGACAAGAAGAAATTCCAAGGGGGAAGCATTTAAAGTCAACTGCAAAACCACACACATTTCCAACTCAGTTGCTTACCCCCCAGTGCAAAAACCCTAAAGGCTGAGCACAGGCTGCCACCACTTCCCCTCAAACTGACATGGGCAGAGTTTGCTTTCCTGATGAGGTGTTGTGTGCACGTGTGCAAGCTGGGTTTAGCAAAGGCCACTGCGACTGCTTGCAGCAAAGAGGCTCTCATTAGAGGTGAAAACAGGCAGTGAGCCTCTGCTGAAAGCCCTGAATAATTGAGGAAAGCATAAATGCAAACGTTAGACTTCTCCCTGTCACATTTCATTACTGCAAGGCACGTCAGGCTCTGTGCTCAGCTGTGGCCGAGAAGGGCCTGCCCCCCTGGAATGTGGTCAGAGCTTGGCCACTCTGAGCCCCATTCAGCACATCAGCCCCTCCATCCTTCACCAGCTGACAACAGCATCCCCCCACCACACAGAGGAGCTGCAGGAGCTCGTGTGTGTGAGCTTGGCAAGAGTGACAACTGCTGCATGAGGCAGACTCAGCAAAGCCAGAGAAAGATCAACAGTCCCAAAAGAGGACCAAAAGATGGGTCACAGGAGGGGAGCAACAAACATCCCCCAGGGTGTGAAACAAAGTCCCTGAGGTGATGGCAGCTTTAGTCACAAAGGGCAGAACATGGCAACGGTACAGAGACTGACTGGGACTGGAAGAGGTGGCATCCCAGGCAGATGGCTGTGGGGAATGGCATGTGGAGCCTACTGGAGCCAGGAAGCCAGATGAACAGGCACACCATTTGCTCTTTGTGGGATACTGCTTTTTAAGAGCTGATGTTCTTCTCAATCCTTTCCCTGTGCAAGGGGCTGTGCTTTGGCACCAGCCCTCCAGGGTGGGAGCCCATCTCCCTGTCCACACTCCTGTGTGATGAGGCCACCAGCCAGACAGCAGCAGTCACTGGCCTCCCTGCCACACACCAGCATGTCCCATGCAGCTCTGCCTGTGCTACTGCCAGGACTGGAAGGAAGCAGGAACCCTGCTCAAGTTTGCCAGCTATCCATTCAGCCAGCAATCCTGCTTCTTTGGCCTGGCTGAAATATTCATAACTACCTCTCTGTGTGAGGTCTCAACTCCATTAACACTCAGGGAAGTTTAGCATGATAAATTATTCAGTGGCAGCTTTATTTTTGGCCAAGTCACACAAGGATGAGGAAGGAAGTCTCTTTAGGGGTGGAGAGCAGGGAAGTTGTCAAATTGATCCTTAACCTGCTAGGAACAGCACATCTGCTACTCCTGACACAGCACATACACAGCTACTTTTGAACTTTAAGCACGGTAACTCTTCCTCCTCTCCTTCCAACCCAGGGACAATGATTTCCTGGGGCAGAAAAATGCTCTAATGAATGACTCCTTTTTCTCCTGACACATTCACAAGCCTTCTTACCTTTCCCCTCTCACCAGAAGTTGTATCAGAGCCTTCAGAAACTATTTCTGAAACAACTGTGAGCTTGATCCCAGCTGCCTCACTGTGCACAGCCAAACCCTTAAGCCCAGGCAGCAGCACTCACCAACACCACTGCAGGAAACAGCAGCATTTCAGGAAATAGAACTGCTCCAGAGACCTGCCAGTTGACAGCTACCCAGACAAGCTCTTGTACTGACATGGCCCTCTCCAATGGGCATCTCCACAAGCTTCCCAGTCTGACCTCACACCCTCCGCACTGACAGAACAAATGAAAATACGTTCTACTCCTAGCCCATGTCCAAAGCCCTGGCCCACTTTATCAAAGACATTAACAGCCTCCAGGTTCTCTTTGCTTGTCCTTCCCAACATCTGTTCTACTCCTTACCTGCAGAGCTTTTTCATCCAGCATTCGGTGTTTGCTCTGAATCCTGTATCTTGGACATTTCTGTTTAGCTGGGTCTTCTGCACCGGCAAAAATGGAACTGTACTCCTGCAGCCGTTCAGGGGCTGGATACTTGGCACTGGAAAACACCTATGGAGAAACAAGGAGGGACTGAAAGATCCCAACAACTAGGCAATCCTATGATGCAGAAACACATGGAGAAGAGTAAACATGCAATCTGTGCTGCCAGTGGGAAAGGACAGCCCTGGAGTCAACAGGCTCCTAAGGGCTATGTGCACATATGTATGGGCTGCCACTTCTGAAACTGGAATTGCCAGAGCTTTTCTATCTCTCTAAGAGTACTAGGAGATCAATGGCAAAAAGGCTTCCACTGGCAGGAAAGGAGTTGGAAATACTGTATAAAAGAATGGAACAACAATGGGCAAAGAAGGATTTTCATCAGTTTTACATGGCTCAATGGGATTAAGATGCACTAAAGGTAGTCTCTCTGACAGCAGCTTTCATTCAAATAAGTGTCTATGAGCATGAAGTGAGGGTGTTAGGTAGGCTTAGCTCAGCAGATATCTTTTCTCTTTCTCAGGAAGCAGCTGGGACAGAAACCTGTAAAGGCTACATAAAGCAGGGAGCTGTGTGGCTCATGGGTCTAAAATTCCTCCATTGGCCAAGTCGGGAATAGGATTCTCACCACAAACAATCCTGCTCAGCAGTAAGGCATGGAGAGCTGAGTGGGCAGCAGCTGCAACAAGCAAGTACCTTTTCTTCTCCAGAGCTTATGTCAGGAGTAAAGAAAGAAGGAAGAAAAGAGGCCATGCAGCCTTCACTAAAGTCGTTACCTTAATAGCCTTCTTGCTGCCCTTTATCTTCTCAATCTTTGCCTGGGCAAGTGTGACTCTCTCCCCAATTGCCTGGAGCTGTGCCCGGCTGGCCTCCACCCGCTGAGAGATCCTAGGAGGCAAGAACACTTCTTAAGCTGAAGAATCAGAACCAGTGGTTCTTTTCAAAAGAGCCAGTTCCCAGCCCCACAGAGAAGGATGTGGACCTCAGGGGACCAGGCTGTTTCACAGTGCAAACAGCGCTGGTTGAGACATGCTTGCATCCACCCCATTGAGAGCTTTAGGTGCTCCAACATGAAGTAGGATTAGTCCATGACTCACAGCATGATGTTCCTGTGGCTGTTTGAGGCACAGAAAGATGGAAAACGGTCAACAGACACAGTGTTGATAACACAGGAATGATTTAATTATTGCTCAGCAGAGCTTAGACAGCGTCAAGGCCTTTTCTGCCTCTCACCCCACCACAAGGAGTTGGGAAGGGACACAGCCAGGACACCTGATCCCAACTGACCCAAGGGATGTTCCAGACCATATGGCATCATGCTCAGCATATAAACTAGGGAGAAAGTTGGCTGGGGTCCAATGCTCAGGGACTGGACAAGCTTCGAGTTGGTGGTGAGCAATTGTTTTTATTTGCATCATTTGTCTTCCTTGTGTTTTATTCCTCTCTCTTTTTTGTTATTTTCCTTTACATTACATTATTATTATTTTATTTCAATAATTAAACTGTTTTTATCTCAACCCACGTATTTTCTCATTTTTACCCTTCTAGTTCTCCTTCCCCCTACCCTGCAGGGAGTAGGGTGAGCAAGGGGCTGTTGAGTGCTTAGTTGCCAGCTGCACATAAGCCATACCACTAGATCAGCATCAGAATGCTTTGGGACTGAGGTGAAAAGCACTCCATGGCAGCAGGGGAGAGCAGTCAGTGGTTAAATACCTCTGCATTCACATTGTGGCCATATTTCTTTCCCACCTGGCAGCCAGGGGCACAACTGAAACTGCCTCAATGTCATGTAGAGTGGCTGCTGTGCTGTTGGAACTGTCACAGAAGTCCAGCCAGAGGTTAGGAGGGATGCTGGCAGCAGGCATCAGATACAGCTAATGATGGAGTCACCTTCTCAGAAGAGGCCTCCTTCCCCATGCATAACCAGCAGACTCTCCCCAGCTACAAAGTCAAAAGCTGGCAAGTCTTCTGAACTTTCACCCCTCCAGTGAAGCTAGGGAAGAATATTTTTATGGCTACATAACCCATTAGGAGAGAAAGCACTCCACTTCAGCAATGTTTTGTAGCAATGAGTTCCACTGGATCATTCTGTGCCTGTAAAAAGCAATCAAGTATTGTCTTTAAATTTCACCAAGAGTCTCTCTTTGCTTTTGAGGAGAGAGTTCTCATGCTCTTTTTCTTCTCTGTCTAATTCCCTTCAGTAATGAATTTGAGATCAGCAGTGATCCATGATTCCCAATTTCAAATTGTACCAAATCCATCTTTTCCAGTATTTTCACTTTGGGCAGCACATTCTCTATTACAGCACAGAAATATAAAGCCCTCCCTCAATGCAGGTAGTGAAAAACAGCAAGTACAAACAGCCTATTCTCCTTGTACCATTCTGAAATAAAACCTCACTTTCTCTAAACTTGAAGTATTTCTGTTTGTTTATAGCCATGCTCTCCTCTTCCTGGAGACATGAAAAATTCTTCCTTATGCATCTGGCATGATAGCACACAGACACACACAGAATAAGGTTTCTACCTTATTCTGCTTGGAGTGAGAGATGAGCAAAATTGAACCTCATGAGATTCTCCCTCTCAGAATTATTCTCCATTACCCCATTTTATTTTAAACATGGTCTAACAGCTTGTATTTTGTACCAACACTGAGTACAGATCTGTTCATGATTTGCTTCCCACACTCTCCCTCTGCCTCAGTGGAGTAAGTTCACATCACTTGTACACTTGATAGGTTCTCAGAGTAGTTTCTGTTCTTCCTTTCATTGTGCATTTCCTAGCACCTGTCTGCAGCAAATTTTATGTGTCATAGGGCTGTCCCATTGCCTTGTTTTGTTCAAGTGTGAGATGCCTCTGAAGGACCTAAATCTTTTCTAACTGCTCTCACCAGTGAATTTTCCCACCTCACAGTTCACCTCTTTTCTAGAAGTTTCATAGTTGTATTGATTGACAGTATTTCCAGTACTGCTCCCTAAGGGCATCTGACTATTTTTACTTCCTTCAAAGCTGAAAAAACCCAGTCATTTATTTCTGCTTTGCTGCTCTCCCTCAAATCAATGATGCAATTTTCTCTCTCACCTGAGAGTAGACCTCCCTCCTAGAAGAACTCCACAAAGCTTTCCTGAAGCTCCAATAAAAGCAAGGTATCAATTGCCTTTTAGCCAGTACCCTGCTGACTTCCAGACACAATTTTCAGGATTTGACAAGGCACACGTTTCTCTCCCAGAAGGAAGTGCTAAGCAAATAGTTATGCAAGCTCAGGCCTGGAAACCAGTAAGTGTTCTCCTCCCTTTCACTTCATGAATGTGAGTGGGTCCAGTGAGGCAGTCAAACACCTCCCTCACTCCCTTCCCTGCCCCACATTATCCCCAGTGTGCCACCAGGTACCAACCTCTTCCCCTCCTCTCAAAAAAAAGACGGAAGACATCCATCCCCACTGCCCACCAAGTATCACCAGTGAAAGGAGACTGTAGCAGGCAGACAGCCTGCTCCCAGCACAAGCTGGGGAAGTTGTCCAGTGCCAGCTCAGGTGTTTCAAACCATGATCTTCTCTGAGGCACTCTGTACTTTCTCCTGTGATCTCCTGCTCCAGGATTTGACAGGCCAAATGCCACTGACCTTGTAAGATCTGCAAAGAACCTTCACCTGAGCTGGTACAGATGCAGGCCCACAACACAGAAGGAACACACAGCAGTCTACAGAATTAATTTATTTCTTGCTGAACAAGATAACTTTGAAAAAAAAATTAAACCCCCTCAATCCAACTAATCCAAATTCCATCACGTGTAGAGGCTCCTAGAAGTGCATGACTGTTACGCACAAACAGTTCAAGATACAGCTGGATGTGCCAGTTAGAACAGACTATATACCATATACCTTACCAGAAAAAATACATGGAGAAAACCTCCTCATGTTTGATCAACTATTTCTACTTGCTGTGGAAACTGAACTTACTCAAACGACTCAACCAGTTTTTGTAAAGAAAGGAAACAGGAAGGAAGGGATGGAGGGATATGGCCAAAGATTTCAGGGGCAGTGCTGGAGGAAAGGTGGCATTCAGACCTTAACTTCCATTAAAGGGAAGACAAAGACAATTAGGACAAGAGGGATTAAGTGTTAATAAAATGGCCCAGTATTGCCTCTCAGAACCAATTGCTCAGGCAGCCAAAACCACCATGAGCAGCTGAACCTACCCCATGCCTATTTTCTTAGTCATTGCTGTGTTATTTTGTTCTCAGTGCTCTTTTCTGCTTGAGAAACGCCTTTAGTTAAATTCAATATGACTTTGGAGTTACAAAGGAGCAAGAGGCTACAGTGGCAGCCCCTCCCTTTCAGCAGGATGTGCTTCATTCAGGACAAGTGAAAGGGGGGGGGTGGTCTGTGGAAAAAGGAGAATACATCACCTACCTTCAAATGCTGGGCACTGAGCCTAATCAACCTTCCCCTCCCAGTGCTTTTCTTTGGGGAAGCAATACATGTGGCAGATCAAATCTATCTAGTGGATTATCTCTTAATCCATACAGACTTTTATTTTTTGATCTAAGCAGATATTAAAGCCAACCTTTCAGCTGCTTTGATTCAAGCTTTCACTTTCTCTTGTCCCTCTGAAATATTTTTGCCCTCAAACCCACTGCACTTCACCCCCAACTTAGATCTTGTTTCTCCTTTGTCCTAAAGCCCTCATCCAGCTGCACTGAAGCCACTCTCCATCTTACAGGCAATTTTCTCCAACACCCAGAGCAAGTTCCAGGAATACTTCCTCCCAGTTCTTGGGAACTTTTTGAGGCCTCTCTTGCTGGCCCCCCTATCCTCTGTCCCATCCACAACCACACAGCAGATCACTTCCTCTTACTCTGTTACAACTCCTCTGATAAATCTCACATTCAGGTAGCTACTGAAAGATTTCCTCTGCTGTGTCTATTCATGGTGGAAAATTTACTGTTTCTGTACTCCCACAGGAAAAAGATTTGAGGCATTAGAAACCTGGCATCCATGACACTGGATACTGCCTGACAGTACTGTCAGCACTGGCAATAATGCTACATTGGTATGAGAGTCTCCAAGCACTTCACAGTGCCAACCAAAAAAATTGTGATTTGTATCATCTATATTTGCTAAGGATCAGACAGCATCAGAAAAAAAGCTTAAAATCAGGGAAGGTTTAAAGATAGGCCGACAGATTCCAAGAAAGGTGCCTGAGAAAGACAGAATTCAGATGTAAGGAAGCATCACAGCAGCTGGAGACTCTTTGCTCTTTATGTTGAACGTCCATGTCACCCAAAATGACAGGGATGACAAAACTTCTGAAATGGGAGAGAGGAGAGGCAAGCTGCACACCAAGGTGAACAAGAAAGGTTAGGCGACAGAGGCTGGAGCAAACCTCTCTAGAATACCAAAGAACTTCATTTTCATGTCTGAAGTATAAAAGTAAGCGATCAACCAAGGAGAAAGAACATTACAGAGCAGAATGAGAAATGAAGTTGCACAGGAGGATAAGGCAGACGAAGTATTAAATTACTTTTTCCTTAAATGAGGACTGTACACATCACAGAAAATCAGGCTTCTGGTCACCTCCCAGCCCAAGCTCCAAGCCTGAGAGATAGCAGGGGGATGCTTGGCATTGCTGTTCTAAACTTCAGGGTACATATAGCAAATTTATTCTATAAAACCTTGGCTTCTTGCCTAAAAGTCAAGCTGCCTTTTTTTTTTTTTTTTTCTGGCTAAATGACGTGTGCTTTTATTAAATTTCTCCCTTACTGCAGGAGGCATGAATAAGGATGGATTGAGTTTATGGTTGTTGTATTTAATTTTATTCTCAGAGTCTCCAAGCAGCTGGTACTGGAGCAGGGTAACAAGGAGAGAAAACAGTGTCAAAAATGAACGCTGCAAGAAGCCCACTCCCCACTCCCACCCAGAGCTTCTGCCCCTGCAGCTGGCAACATCTCAGGATCAAGGTGGGGAGAGAGAAGGAAAGTCTGCTAAGACACTTACGCTTTACAGTGATCCAGGGAAGCATTCAAAATCAGCTCACAAAGCCAATTCACCTCAAAAGTTTGAAAGGCAAAAAGGAAAAATACATACTCTTATGAAGAGCCAAACACATTCAACCACTCATAGAAAGATCAACTTGTTTGCTTTCAGCTCTTCTCTCTCCATATTTAAGCAGTTTTTAAAGTCTTATTTCTTATCTGAGTAAGTGTAATCAGAAACTGTCATCATACACCATCTCTGACAGAAAGAAGTCCCAAGTGAGGCTGTGTAATCAACGTTCCTTCCTCCATTAAGGGCTTAGGTATTATACTAATTAATGTTTATCTCACTTTGATTGCTCCTCGAGCCTGATTTGCAGGTGTTTCAGTATTTGCATATTGCCCTGTTCCTGTGATGCTGAAAGGCCTTGCAGATTGGAGAGTGATCAAGGCTGCCAAGTTATCCTCAGCAGGATCCAGCATATATCACTCTCCACAGGTCATGTTCTCACACAAAAACCATTTCATTTCGATTTTTAATCTCTCATTTCACAAGGCACTCCCACTACTGTGAATTAAGTTTATGTAAAACTGGAAACTTAGAATTTTGACCTATGACCATAGTACCCTTCTCCCTCTTCCCCTGCAGCTTGTTCTCCTCCCCAGAAAAGCAACTTCTCTTTTTTCCTTCATAGAAAAAGGTCATAAACAAGTTCCTCTTTAACCTTCCAAGCTTTTTACTTGCCTTGTACCACTGACTGGTCTGAAAGCAGATGCACTTTCATTTTTTTAGAAGAAATATATACTAAATAGAAAGTCAGTGTATACACTAAGCAGAAAGTCTGTGTTTGCAAATAAAGTACACCATTAGATCTTTAAACTATACAGGCTACTTTTGGTCAATCTACTTCTCCATTAACAGTGTTAATATACATATACAACACAGGTTCTACCATCACAGTGACAACTTTTGGGAAAGATGACTTTAGGAACTCCATTACTTCTAAAAGAAGCTCCAGTACTGCTGGAGCTCCACAGATGACCTTTTTAGTTCCTCCACTGGCAGTGGAATTGCTTCCCAAAGCAGCAGCCACAGGAAGAGTCTTGAGATATTAGGCAGCTGATGACAGCCAGTACAGAATCATAGAATAGCTTGGCTTGGAAGGGACCCTTAAAGGCCACCTAGTCCAAGGCTCTGCAGTGAGCAGGGACATCTTCAGATAATCAAGCTGGTCAGAGCCTTGGCCAACCTGGCCTTGCATACTCTGAGCAACCCGTTCTGATGTTTTACCAACCTCATCACAGAACATGTTTTCATTATGTTTAGTCTGAATCTACCCTCTGAATTTAAAACCAGTACTCCTTGTCCTATCACAACAGGCCCTGCTAAGAAGTTTGTCCTCATCTTTCTTATAAGCCCCTTAAGCACTGACAGGCTGCAATAAGGTCTCCTCAGTGTCTTCTCCAGGCTGAACAACCCCAACTCTCCCAGCCCTTCCTCAGAGGAGAGGAGTTGTAGTAACTGATAGTAGTACTGTAACAAGTAAAAGTTACTAGTAAAGTATAGTAACTGGTTTGTTATCCTTTGAGTCTCCACTGACCCTTGCAAAAAATCTCGTATTTACTCACTGAAGCTCAATCTTTTGTAGTAATAGCCTTAAATGCTTTCAGTTTTGTTGTTGTTCTTTTTTTTTAATCACTTGTGAAAGGAGGGCTAATCCTGTTTGGACAGAATTTTACAAGACTGTCAAAAATAAATTTTGTTTCCATGTTGCTTGAAGTAATAGATCTTATTTGGCAGATAGCTTAAGAAGGTGTTTTGGCACCTTGTAACCTTAAATTAATCAACTGTGTGTACACAAACATTAGGTTTCTCATTCTCCCATCAAAGCCTCATTCTCAGACTAGCCAAAGATCTTCCTCCCTGCCCCCACTGAAAAGAAAATGTGTATCACTATAGAGTCACAGGAAACATAAGCAGTGGAGAAATGCCCAGGTGACCCTGTTGTGAACTATATCCGGGGTAGGGAAAGCTAATGCCTTTAAAATGATCTGAGATTCCTCTGGATCATTGAGGGTACCATGTCTGATTCTACACAGACAATGTTTCTGTTACACAGCTCACTCTTAATCGACATTATGCTCCAGCTTCCCTACCAGCAACAGTTACAGGAGGCAGATCAGCCTGGACTGAATTGTCTGATCTGTGCCCTCCCCCAGGCAGGGCTGCAAGAGAAATTCATAAGCCACCAGCCAGAAACACCATTTCTTCTGAGCTTCACCTGAAGGTAGCAGGAGAGGAGCACTGACAAGAAGCCGCCCCAGCCCTTTTAGGCTGTGCCTCACTTGACCAAAGATGCCTCACTTGACCAAAGATACCTCACCATGATCATGTGGGTGGAGTGACATTTGCAGAGCCCTCCTCCCCCCTGGCCAGGCTGTCAGGAAGTCGCTCTTTATTCCAAGCTTTCCCCCATACTTTCCAAATTATTTTAAATCAATTTTCTTGACCAAGGTAAGTAGTACTCAGTTACGCATGTGTAGCAAAGCACAATGAAGTGATCATCTCTAAAGGTCTTGCCCTGATGTGAGGCTGAACGTGTCAGGAAAGCTGAGCTCCCACTCCTTTACTGGGATGGAGCTTTTTCATATGACAGCACACAGCACAAGCACTGCTCTTAGTCTGTCGATCTCACCAAAACAAGCCATTGTCATCAAGAATAAGAATGCTGAGCAAAACACGTCTGCCTCCAGAGCAGAAAATGATTCCTGGTGATAGCAGTTCACACTCTCATCATTTTCCAAGAAAAGCACTGCTTTTCTTTGCATTTAATCAAATATCCTTAGAACTTCATAGCTTTTCACCCAAAGATTTCCAAGCAATTTCCAAGTGTTAATTAAGTCTTCGTTGCTTGTGAAACCAAGAGTGAAATCATTTGCTCCCTGGAACAAAGAAAACCTAGGAAAATTCACAGTACAGTCTCAGCAGATCAGATTTTCAGTCCATTATTCACTAACTTGAACAATTTTGCATTAATTCACAGGACTTACCACATACCTTTCAGTAGCTGCTTAATTTTCCATTTTACTGAGTTTAAGGCCACCTGTGCAAGTTCATCTACCTTTTTCAATCTCTCCCCATTGCCAAATCCATCCCACTGTTGCCCACCAGAAAAAACTACAGCCAGCAAGGACTGACACAAAACACTGACCATTCTTTCACCACCACCACTTCTTTCTTGGGATCCAATTCACCATGCTGTGCCAGGGAGAGTAGGGGATAAAAATTATTAATGGCACAGCATGGTGAATTCCTTCAATAAAATGTTTGTCTGTCGGATTTAGAGGAGGGGATCAAAGTTTCTGGAGCATGGATTAAAGAATTTGGATGGTAAAATGTGTTAAAGAGAAACCCCAGGTGGATAATTTAGGTTTTGGAAGATGTAGATGGAAGAAAACCAGAAACTCCTTCATTAGGAACTACAAATGGGTCTCCTGTCTCCAAAAGCACTGCTCTGTCCCAGCTGTCAGTTGCATTTACACTTAAACCATTACAACCTTCCCCATTTGCAAAACCCGACAGGACCACAGCAAGACAGAGAGAAGCACCATGGAAAAGCAATTTGATGCACCAGTCAAGTGTGAAGAACAGACCTTTGGCACTGGTGTCCTCCCCCCTCAGTGTGCACACCCCCATAGGAGCGAGCCTGTAATACACATTTCAAGCCACTCAGTGTTATTTTCCTGACAGTTTTCTCCATCCTGGATCCCTAATGGAAGTCATGCCTGTGAAACAAAATTACTTGTTTGAACTTCTTCCTCCAGGGCTGACTGAGTACACAAAAGTCATCCATAGGAACAGAAGATTACTCCACCACATGTGAGTCTCCAGTGTCTGACGCTGGTTGAGAAGGTAGAGCTATCACTTTGTGTAATAAGAGAATAACATAGCAGGTGTGTCACGAATAGTGGGAGAACCCAACAACATTGCCAAAACTGTGGGCAAAGAAATAAGGGAACACTTCTGCTGTGAGGCACACACTGCTGCTGTTATGATATGCTTCTCCTTGCCTATCTCCAGAGAGTAATAGCCACAGCCACTTGCGCTCAGGGACTGAGGGATAAAGGAATTACTCTCTGGATGGGGAAGTTCATAAGATCTTTGCCAAAACCCTTTTAATTAACAGAGACTTATCACTGGACAAAATCAGCTCACAAGAACTTGAAGGCTGCTACTGAATATTGAATTTTCTCCAACAAGGAACAGAGTACAAACAAGAGACTTCCATGTCAGCATTAAAAAAAACCACAAACTAAAATAAGCCAACAATTCATATATACTGAAATTACCTTAGTTTCTCCTTACTATTTACCTTTCCTATTGCATAAGCAAACTGTCTCATATTTCCACAAGATATTACACAACTGCTGTAAGAGTAGAAAGAATCTTCTCAAGAGCTCCTTAAAGTCTGAAATTGTTGTGTGCCTTCTTTTACTTAGCAGGTTTGAGACTAATTCCAGAAGCAGGAGAACACCTCTCCTGCAGTTTTGCAAAGGTCAGACTCCAGAAGATCTTAAGCTTAAGGATTTTAGCAGCATCTAGAAAGAGTTGTGACCTGGTCTCCTGCAGAACAGTCACACTCCCTTTGCCTCTTTATGGGGGTGTAGGATGCCTGCTAGTGCCAGCTGCTCCCAACCTTCCAAGTGTGGTTGCTGACAGTCTGGTCAGAGAGAACAACAGATAAACTTTCCCAGGCATTGTCCTGGGGGAGCTTGAGAAAGCTCAGAGAAAGAATTAAAATAATCCTTAATCTCTGCAGCTGGTGTTTTGAACATGTTGTTTGCTTGTAAGATGTTTACCAGAAAGGTGTTGTTTCTAATTAACCAGCGATGTGAGGGGTGTTGATTAAGGACCAACCAGGTCCAGCTTCTCAAAACTGTCTGTAAAAGAATGTGATGTCTGATAAACTTTGTATTTTGCCTTTTGAGACACTGGAGTTGTGTCACTTCATTCAGCCATCCCTAATACAACAGCGACATCCAAGGATGCTGATCACACCCTCGTGTCACTTCCTAAAGTCTTCTTCCTACAGTCTAGGAACCTCTCTGAAGCTACATCTTCACAAGCTGCCAAAGTTAGCTTCTGGAGGATCATGGCAGCCACAACAAACGAATGGTGCCTTACAAAGTGTGTGCTACACTTAAAAGGAAAGTAAATCCACGTTACTTGGACATACATCTACAAGAATAACAACTAGCTGCAGGCAAAATGTCCCCGTTCTCCATCTCCTCATGTCTGCAGGACACTCCACTCACTGCTTCTGCTTTATCTTCCTGGCAGCAAATGAATGCTCCTACAGCCTCTCAAGAGAGATACCTGAAACGAAACTAGACCCAGCATCCTCTTTCAGATGACCTCTGGGAAAACGTCAAAGTGCCATGAGGCACCCTGCTGTTAAACAAGAGTCATAACACTCTGAAATTAACTGGAGAAAAATTGATTCCCTGTGCTACAGTGCGTCTCCTGGTGTAAACTCACCTGCACCGTGAGCCATCACAGTGGACATCTCTCTTCCTAGAAAGATCAACCCTTGCAGTCAGCAGAGGAACAAACACAATGCAGTGTCCAAGCTCCAAGCTGCATCCCAGAGCCCCACTGCACAACAAAAGAGCACAGTACAGCTTGCAGCAAGACCCTTCTTGGCAAGTTCCCATTCCACAGACCTCCTAAATTAAATACATTTACACTGATGTATTCAGTCCCCCACTCCCATTATTGATCATCATGACTAATCACAGTAGTAAGTTTAAAACAAGGAGGTCTTTAACACAGTTTTACTTTACTCAAAAGTGAACACTTCAAATAGCAAATAGACAATATTATATATTAATATTTCCTGCCAACACAAACTCTTCAGAAACAGAGAAATCCTGAAGGACAAGCCTACCTAACTAGGAGGGAATATCAGGAAATCTAAACTCATCGCTTATTTTAAGTACTTATCACCACAACATTGCTGTAAAATAGTCCAAAGCACATGATTCTAACACAAGCTCCCACCCAGAAAATACTGGTAACGAGAAAACAAACAGATGAAAGACTACTGTTAATTGAGGGTTTAAACTGGTCATCCCACCTCCTGTGACCTCTATCAAAAACCCTTCTTACAAACCCAGGAGTTAAATTCAAATAAATATTATGTCAGATTGGCTATGTTTGAATATTTATGTTTTAAGTAGTATTAATAACTCAGTAACTACAGGCAGTGAATCTGATCTTTACTGCAGCTTCCACAACAGATTAATTACTTGGATTCAGTTAACACACACAAGCTTAAACCCTCCATTACTTCAAAGCACAAACTAGAGAAGGACATGCAGCCCCTTGGTCTCGTCATAGCACTGATATCAGCCCCAGGAGGACAGGACTTCCTCAGAGGAAGGCACTGCTGGACAGCACTGGCCTAAGACATCAATCTGTACTGCCCAGCAACCAAGAGCTTTGATGCTCCCCACGTGAGAAAGGTCAGGTGGGTCTCTGCTCCTGAGGGTGAGGGATATGGTGGAGAGGGATGCTGAGCTGATGTATCCTGCTCTTTCCAAGTGATTACTGATTGCAGTCCAGGACTACTCTCCAAGGCTGGGCCCAGTGGGGATGCTCTAGGCCTCAGCCATAGTTTACCTGTGGTTTTCCACCTGCACATCCCTTGATTGTCTTTGAATTAATGAACTTTACAGTGTCTCATTCACTAAGTACCTTGCCATAGTTAATAGCAAGTAAGCTTCTTTGAGAATGATTGGAAAGAAGAGTTGGCAGAGACTTGTCACATGGGTTATTTCCCAAATTGCCCAAAAAGAGGGGAAGTGGAGGAAAGCTCCCTGTATTTTCTTAATTCCCTAATTGGAAAGGTAGCTTTCTTGTGTCATTTTGACATGTTCATTTTAAGAATTCACACTCAATTGTCATGTCAGCAACAACTCTGAGCAAAACCTTTGATTAGCTAAAATAGAAACAAAGACCTGGTTGTGGAAATATTCCTTTTTTCATAGAGAGTAAGAGACACTTTCACTCCACCTTCAAGGAAGTACAGATTGGCTTGCCACTCTCAAAAACACTGTAGCAATCCACTTGTTCCCTCCAAGCAACCTCAGAACATCTGCATCTTTGTAGTACTGAAGTAACAAGTTGGACACACTCAGCCAAGTCTCCCACAGTGAACAAGTTTCCTGTCCATCAACACTGCAAGCTGCTGTTTTGCAGATCAAAACAGTCAGCTTTCCCAGATAAGGCAGCTCCTTCCTGGAAGACAGAGCTGCCTTATCTCAGGAAAAGGAAGAGAAAAGGTCACTCTTCACTAAGTGGCAAAGTTCTAACCTTGAAAGCTTTGCCCCTTGATTGACATGGAACAACCAAGGTCATGGAACTTCTAATCAGATGCCTGCATAATTCCTAAATCGCTCTTAATTAAATCAGAGAGCCAAGACCTCACTGGAAAGGCAAAGCAAACAAAGAAGCCAATGAAACCTCCTCTGTTGTTGGAGAAAATTGGTAATTAAAAGTCATGAGTGCACCAAAGAGTGAGGGAACAGCATCACAGTCACTGCTCAGTACTCGGGAGCGACTTGCATACAAAGCAGCAGGCTTGTCTCCCTAGGGAAATTACAGCCTGTGTTAGGCAGCAGTAAGGAGAGGAAAAACAGGGAAAAATAGAGACAGAGAAAGAGCAACTCCTGTATTATCAAGAGCTTAATTTACCCCACAGAGAGGGACAGCACTGCCAACCAGGCCCAAGTTTGAGAAGCGCTTTCCACATGTTTATGGCAGCTCTAGAAAGCCTTCTCCCAGCCTTAGATCATGAAGTGTTTCCCTACTTTGAAGGGCACAAACAAAGTAGACCTTGTGTTCAACCTAATCCAGCCCACACACAGCCCTTGCCCAAACAAAGACAATTCCAGTGGAAAACCTTTTCAACCTCAATATCCTGAGCTCAGCCTTACAGAAGGCTCTTTCTCCAGAGGCTACCCCTCAAAACATCATTATCAGAAACCACAGAACTTCAATTTACCCTTAAAAAAACCTTCCAAAACTCAAAAAAAGACAGAATGTCGTGACCCTGCTCACACCATAATAAATTAAATTAGCTAGTCATGGGACCTGCTGAAACCAAAGCACGTGCTTTTACTGATTAGACTATGAGAAGACAAATGCTGATCTGTTTCCTTCCCAATGATACCTCACACCATCTCAGAGCACCGAGTTGCCAAAGATGGCAGTGGACAGAAAAAGCACCACATTATCTACGATCATTTGCAGGCAAACACAAGAATCTCTCTGATCTGCTATACAGACCGTCTTAAAGATCCAATCCTAAAGATCATCATAAGCAAGAGGTGCCAAGTCTGGACCAAGTCCTTGAAGAGATGGACTTTGATGGATTATGATACTGTGGCAAGAAACCCAGTCTTACTCAGGGCACTCAGCCCTTCCAAGACACAAAAAGGGAAATGTGGAACACCAGAAATCCAAAGAGAACAGTTTGTATGTCACAGAAATCAGAACAAAGAGACACTTTCTACTTCACCGCTCCAAGTACAATGACTCAAAAAGACACATCTTCAAGATACTCTAAATAACAAAACCTCCCCTTTAATACATGAGCAAGAAGGAAAAAAGGGTAAGTGCAGCAGAAGCAGTAATACAATTTGTGGAAGCCTGCCACTGAATAAAAAATTAATAACCAACAATCTCTGGCTAACTGCAGCCATTTCATTATGCTTAAATTTGAGAGACTTGAATCTAATAAACTCCTATTGAAGTGCATCTGGTCCTTTTTCATCCCTCTTCTGAACTTCCATTGCTTACCAAGCAATGCCCTTTCACTGCTGCAATCTGATCACAGCACTCTGTTTTGTAATGCTGAATGCTAAGCACCCAACCCCCCAGGAGAGCACTTCACCTGTTGAAGATGTCCCCTGACACCTTTTGCAGGTACTCCAGTGCATCTGCCACCTGCTGCACAGCCTCCTCCCTGCGCAGGTCCGGCTGGATCAGGGGCACTGAGTATGGCTGCCCTTCCAAAAAGTGCTTCTGTGCTACTGCAGCCATTGTACCTAAGGGAAAAAACAAACAGGTCATTACAGTAAACACACTGCCATCTTATCACAGCAGTTAATCAGCGACTTCTACTTTTTGCTCCACTAATTATTTTAGGAAGGCATTTGCAACAGAATTGGTAAGCTGAGGAGAAAGGCACAAGTAGTAAGGCTGACATACTTGATTTTTAATACATTCAAGGCAGCTACAGTGAGGTGAGAATCTCTTGCTTATCTGAATGTTCTTGGAAACCATAATTCTGTTTTAGCATGCTACTTAACAAATCTCTGCTCAGTATTGTGCTGAAAACAAAGACCAGAGTTAGAAGCAAAGTCAGTTCAGAGTGGCAACTAGACTCATCAAAAATCATCGTGTCCCCTCCTCCCTTTCCTCATATTCCTCATGGATACATATCGAGCCATCCAACCCTATTAGCAAAAGGCAGTATTTCATCTTACACTTCTGCTCCAACAAACACAACATCAGGCCCTTCCAAGAACAGAAGCCATGAAATTACAAGGCATGCATGGGCACACACTCCCTTGCTCCAAGTAGGTTAATGAGAGTTCCTCCATTCTGAGACTCCCAGGAGCTGTTTGTTGCTTTTGGGCTTAGGAACTACCTTGAAAGAAGCCTCCTTATTTTAGAATCCTTTCACATCTCAAGCCTAACCAGTCACCAAAATGCTTCAGTTGTGTGCCACACAGCTGTGTGCCACACACCAGAGCTGTATGCACACTTTTGGAAGCAGCTGGGCCAGTACCACTGCTCTGTAGCTCAGCCAGGAGGAGGTCACCCATCACCCATGTTTCCATCCTGAGCCTTACTCACCTCTCCCTCAGCAAGTTTTTTTCCCCAGAAAGTTTGCCTCCCATGCCTTTACTCACAAAAATAACAAAAAAGTTCCTGGGACTTGGAAGAACATAAAGAGAAAAAAATACATTTCTTTGAGCACATTAGAAACTGCAAACTCACAAATACATTACTGTTAGGACATTCTAAAGAATGAACAGAGTAGAGTATCCATACAGCTTCTAAACCAAACTCTACTGCTAGGTCTACACAATTCCCTTCAAACTTGTTTTGTCCATGTCTCTTCTTACTCAGGCTGTAAAAACCACACAGTTTACAGGTGCTCATTACAGGGTTTCATCACACAGAGCTCCGTTACACCTGTATAAGAAAATATTCATTAAGCTGAGGAGAAGCAAAACAAAAGAGGATGAAAAACCAAGGTATCAAAAACAGACAGGGGCATCTCAGGATGCATCACATTCCCTGTGTGGTACTTGGAAGTCTGCAGGAGCTAGTTCAGAGAGCAGTGCTGTGTGCAACTTGCATTCCTGGCTCTATAGCAGTGCAGGCTGAGAACGACAAACACAGCCCATACTGGAGAAATTCACAAAGCAGGAGCCTGAAGAGAGATAGCCACAACATAAAAAACCAGTTTAATATATGAAAATTAGAGGGGTCTTCACACATTCTTTCAATTCCTTATCTTGCTTGACAAAACAGAGATAACAGATTAGATTTGTCTGCAACCATATCTGTATATTTAAGAAACACCATCTACCCTCTCCAAATTTTTCCTTTAAGATGATACCACAGTAGGATAGGAAAAGCTTTCTGTAAATGTGATGCGGCTATTATTTAAGGGTATTTTTTTGGGATGTGGGGTTTGCTGAGTTGTTTTGGGGTTTTTTTTGGTGGGGGTGTTTAGTAATGAATCATATGAGATGTAAGGGCACATAGAAGCCTTTCCACAGTTAACAAATTCGCAAGATCAAGCCCAGCCATTAGGAAGCTGGTTCTGCTGCCAGTCTAGGAAGCCTAGACCTATTCTGTTTCATTTCATGCATCACTGGCAGCCAGACTCTATATCTGCACTCTTTAGCAGCAGTGTTTGCACACTGATTAGTCTTCTTGACTGGGCCTATTCTGCAGACAGTAAATTATTATTTAGAGCTGTAAAGCATACAAGTTAATCTAAGAGGAGTACAGCTAATTTTGAGACAGCAGTTTTTGATCTGCTGACCAGAATCAAGCTTCAATACTTTTCCTTTCAAATCTACTATTTGACTGTCACCATGGAATAAAGCGACCAGATAACACAGCAAGGACGTGGTTATGAGTTACTCTGGCCCCAGCAGCAAAAGGAGTTTATAATCCTCCCTGCCACTGGTCAAAACTCTGCTGTTGTGCTGCTGATGTTTGGGATGCCTATTTTTAACTTGATTCAGTTCAATGACCCAATTTACTGCAGCCAGATAAACAGCTGTAATTGTCCAGTCATGAAGCATCTTTGAAAAAGATCAGTGTGTATACTTCAAAGCTACAATGGCTGCTTTAGCAATTACTGTGCTGCTGCTTCTGTCACTGCACTGGAAAGGCAGCAGGAACTAGAGGCCTTTAATTCCCACAGGCAGTAACTTCTCCCAAAAGAAGTGACAGGCTATCTCTAACCCTATGTCTCTCTTTTGTAGGATCCTAATGAAAGATCAATGCCTTAGCCACCTGTGACAACACAGGAATCAGCAATATGCAATAAAACACACGTCTGCATATCCCTCACCACACACCACTACTCCACTACCACCAGTATGGTTCCAAAGTGGGAACACACCAAGCCACAGGTGAACCACAGCTTAAGATCAAACACACCCAAAAGATGGAGCAGACAGGCTCTGGGCATAGCTTATCAGAAAGTGCTGTCTCTTCTGACAGAGGAAAGTCACATCCGTAACTTGTTTAACCATGAGAAGTCATCCCAAATTCCTCCCTCAGAGTAATTTCTTACATGTAATACTTTCTACCATGTTTACCTGGACAAACATTTTCCCATTGTCAAATCTGCTAGCATATTCAAGTCATACCGTGACTGTTCTGGAGGCTTGCCTAGAGGCTATCCCAACAAAATATCAGAATTAAATCCTCTAAGGAAAAAAAAAGAGCAATGTAAAAAGTCAATTATAACACCTTTCCCTCCACAGATAAAGCACACTCCTGTGAGCTTACCAGCTGCAAAAACAGAGAACAGTATTTAAGAGACTTGAAAAGCTAGAAAACCAAAATAGGTCATTGCATATGGCAAGCTGTTCAGAGGCAGGATAAGGCAGTGTGTGCACACACACACAGATGTAGACACGGAAACAAAAGCTAGACATTGCTCAAATGCAGCACAGGAGCCTACATACACGTCCTATTATTATGCAGCATACAATCATTCTGCCCTGTGTTGACATTCATGGGAGGGGATGAAATTCCATCCTCCAGCAGAGCACACAAGAGGTAACTATCCTGGACAGGAGAGCAGGATGCATTTCCAGCAGTGAGATGACAGCTTCACCACCGTCCCTGCCCTAATCCAACTTTACCCTTTTTTTGGGGAAGGAGAGAAGCACTTTGGTAAGTTAAGAGGATGGAAAGTCTATTTATATTTTTTAATTAACCATCTTCTACAGTGTTATTAAGCAGCAATCAAAGATGCAGATGCTACTGATTTGATTGGCAAGAAGTACACTGTGCTGTATATTAAGGAACTCTGCCCCTATAAATAGGTCTAATCACCATCTGAAGGCTGGAAGGCAGTGATGAAAGAAAGCATTAATAAGACCTTAATTAGGCCCCGTAGCAAGGTGTACTCCACCAGAGTGCTCATGTTACTAGACATCTCTTATAGTAGCACCCTCAAATTCCATTGTAGATGTTACAATGCTTTGATCTCAAGACCTCTAGTAGCCATTTTAGACAAGAGTGGGGTTTCTCCATCTTTGGAGTGCTTGGCATCAGCTGTGATTTTGCCCCCAGTGCTATTTCTGGAACAAAATTACTCTGTCCATTCCAGCTGTCCCATCCTGCCCACTATCAAGGAGTGAATTAAACAGAGGAGCTGGAGCTCCCCAGACACAGAAACTGGCAACAGGTGCAGGAAAGTGGAAAGCTTGAGAAGCCATCATCCTCCCTCCCTCTCAGCAGCAGGAGCATACCACAGCCCAATCTACATCACAAGGTTACTTTAGCCACAGCTGTAAAAGCCATTTCTGCTCCTCTCCTCCAGCTTTAGAGGATACTTACTCCACCTCAATCTTTCAGCCTATCCTTACAGTATAGCATTACCTCTAAAGAACACTAGCAATGAAAAGTCCATGTAGAAAATGAATCCTACAGGGCATCTCCTGCTCCCACAACTGCTCATTGATATCAGACTACCCGAACAGCCAAACCTTTCCAAAACGAGTCACCCTCACATCACACCATGGCCCTGCAGAAGCAGTAGAGCACTGAGCAGCCTGACAGTCACCAGGACTACCTGAAGAAAAGCACTGGTCTGTCAAAAACCTGCTTCTGTGTGTGAGCCCAGCATTTAAGGCACTTCCTTCTCAAGAAGCCAGAGCCTGTTTGGCTCAGACACTTTGCTTTGAAAGAAACAGTAGCTGCAGCAGTTACTATAGGTGAAATCTGGAGACTCCTCCTTACCCTAAAAACTACTCAGAGCCACTTAGATTGTTGGTTTGTCACATACTGCCATATCACACTTAGGCTTAAGAATCAAAATTTGAGATCTCAGAGCCCAGCTCTACAATAGCATGTGGCAACTCCTTGGCAAAATACCTGACATTTAAAGATGGATTACATACAACAAATTATATTAACTCTCCAGAAGAGAAAATGATATTACATTTTTTTAAGATAATCTGAAAAGTAAAGACTTAAAAGAATTTAGAGGTGCACTTTAATCCTGCCAGCTCCATAAGCTAAGACCTCCTTTAAGCCACTACTGTCTTCAGGACAATCTTTCCCCTCAACACAGAGCTCTGTTTTGTGAAGCACAGGCAGCCTCTCTCACCACATCACCTTGCTGAGAAAGCCCTGTCCTCTAAGCACAGGCTGAAATTGATTTCCTCCAGCTGGATACATAAAGCTCATTGTGACAGACAGATGTTGATATCTGAAGTTAATCAGATAATCCCCTCTGTGACTGCCACCTTTGGCTCTCATCAGTAATGGAGACAAGCAGATGCTGTAATGAACAATGATCTGACTCCAGGGCAGCATATACAGCTGACCACAAACACTCTGCTACTTGCCTGCCTTCCCTTCCTATCACTATTTATTACAAAGGAAGCCTAAACAAATAGCTTAGCTACATCTAATATACAAACATCATAACTAAAGTTGGGAATCCCATCCCAAACGTCCAGACACAGCTCTTTCTTTGATTTCCTAAATGGGGCACTTTGGTTTTGTATGCCTGAAGTACACAGAAGCCACTGGCTACCCAAAGCCCTCTAGAGAGCCATTTCTCTGCAATAAGTTCTCTTAAACAATGGAATTCCAAAACCAGGCTAACCAGAATGCTGCTGAAGAGCTTCCTGCAGAATGTCTGGAGCTTCTCATTCTCACTAGCAGACCACAGCAATACTTACTTCCAGAAACACACCATGGGGGAAAAAAAATCCAGCTGGTTTTTCCCTCTAATTTTCTGATGCAAAATCAGCTCCACCTTCCTGCAGAGGGACCTCAGCTGCAGATCTAACCACTGCCACAAACCACAACTCGCAATGTCCTGGTTTCACCTCCACATCCAGCACCCTCTGCTCCAAAGTTCTGGAGTTTTACAGCCCCCAGGCTCCACATGCAGTAACAACAAAGCTTTAGACATTCAGTTAAGGAAACAACTAAATCAAACCAGTGACCAGATCAGTTCCTGCTTGTTTTATACATTCAAAAGCAAAGGCAATTTCTAGAAGATGACAGGAGGGGAACACACTAAATAAGGAATGTCTTCAAGTCTGTTCACATTTGCTAGAAGGAATATCCCTACAGAGTGGCCTGATTGACAGGAGATGATGAAAAGCTGGGTCAAAAAAATGACACCTGGATGAACTATTTTCTGGGACAGGTTATCTTGTGAAGGGGTCTAAGCAGAGCTGATTAGCGACAGAAATTGCTTTTCTGAGTGATAAAAATGATTTCCTCCAATCTCTTACACCACAGCCATGGGAAATATAACAATTTCAGACATAATCCTCTTCTACTTCTGCATATTACCTTTAATCTAAAAAAATGTTATTAAAAAATCTGCCTGGCTTTCAGGATTACCTGAATACTCATACCTCAATACTCAATATACAGTATACCTCAATACTATTTTTCATGTGCACAGCTAGGTCTAGCAGTCATGTGGTCTTCTTATTGCTGGCCAACTCATTCTTTATTTTGAACATAGAAAAAGATAATTTCAATAATTGCATCAGCAATTTGGGTTCACTTGCAAACACTGACAATATGGTTTTGACAAATCATTACAACCAGCACAGCTACTGGCCTGGGAGTGTAGTTGGAATAGTATAAAACATCCAAACCCCATCACAAGCCATTAGCCCACTTTCTGATGAAAAACCAATAACGAATAACAGAGTCCCATGTCTCTCAGACACCTCCTTCTCTTTTTTTGTTCCTCCCTTCAGCTGCAGCATCTCCTGTCTGTCCCTACAGGGTATCTGATCTACACTGAAAAGAGGCATTGCCCTTGCCATTCCCTGAAACACTGTGTGGAGCTCAGGAGTCCTGTATGTCACTGCCAACTTGAGAATTCCATGCTCCATGCCTGCCTGGCAGAACTCCCCATCCATGTCACGGCTCAGCACCGAAGCACCACATAACAATCACTGAATTGCTCAGGTTGGAAGAGACCTCAGTGGGTCATCTGCTTCAACTCCTTGCTAAAGCAGAGTCATCCTAGACCACCTGGCACAGGATTGCTCCCAAATGGTTCTCGAACATCCAGTGAGGGAGACTCCACAGCCTATCTGGAAAATCTTTTTTTGAGTGAGGCCGAACAGACCCAGCTCCCTACAAGCCTGCCGGCACAAGAGATGCTCCAGTCCGTTAATCAACTTTGTCGCTCTCTGCTGGAGCTCCACGCGTCACGCGCCCTGAGGAGTCCAAAACCGGACACAGCACTCCACGTGTGGCCTCATCAACAGCGGGCAGAGGGGCAGGATCACCTCCCCGACCTGCAGCCAATGCTCTTCCTAACGCACCGAGCAGAAGTGCACCGAACCATTTTCCAACCCTGCAGTCCCTCCCTAGCAGGCGCTGCTAAGCTCTCCTGCCCAGCAGCTGCCGGGGCTCCGGACGGGACAGGCCGCAGCCCCGCAAAGCCGCCCGCGGAGGCTCCGCTCGGGCCCGGCGGAGGGCACCCACCAGAGCCGCGGCTGCTCTCCCGATCCGCTCCCCGGGGCCGCTCTCCGGAGCTGAGCCCCTGTCCCCCGGAGCGTTCCCCTGTCCCCCGGAGCGTTCCCCTGTCCCCCGGAGCTGCCCC
>VXAX01001774.1:202908-219595 GCA_013399835.1 Leptocoma aspasia
GCGCCCCGCGCCGCTTCCGCCCTCACGTGCGCGTCACTTCCGGCCGGGCAGGGCGCCCCCGCGGGCGCGGTGTGAGGGGCAGTGAGGGAATGGCGGCGTGGCCTCGGCCGGGACGGACGCGCGGGGGTCAGCGAGCCCAGCTGCTGGCCCTGCAGGACACTGCCAGTGTCACACCGTGTGCCCGGCAGCCTTGTCCAAACGCTCCCTGAGCTCTGGCAGGCTGCTGTGTGCCCGCTGCCCTGGGGAGCTGTTCCAGTGCCCAGCCACCCTCTGGGGGAAAAACCTTTCCCTGATACCCAACCTAAACCTGCCCTGGCACAGCTTCAGGCCATTCCCTCGGGTCCTGTCACCGCAGAGAGGAGATCCTCTTCCCCTGAGAAGGAAGCTGTGACTGCAGTGAGGTCTCCCCTCAGTCCCCTCAGGTGAGCAGACCCAGTGCCCTCAGCAGCTCCTCACGGGCTCGACCCCAGACCCTTCACCATCCTCCTGGCCCTCCTTCGGACACTCCAATAGTTCCAGCCTGGCCTCTGCACCTGGCTGCTTTGCTTCCACCTTATCTGCTACAGAGTACGGCAAGCAAAAAGGGGAATCTCTGTCTCACACTCCTCTCCACTGGTCATGGTTGGAGTTGAGCAATTTAAAAGCTGACTTAACAAACACGGAATTTTTAATAATGTTGCGCTAGTTTGTTATCGTGTTGCTTTTACGCTTGCCTTTGTGCACACATTCCAGCAACTAAGGTCTCCCAGGACAAACGCTCATGAAAAATGAATTGTGAGAGCACATCTGTAAACATTAAACCCACACTTTAAAGGGCTATGTGCTGCACATGACAGAGATATTTGAATGCTTTTCCACTTCAGGGTCAGAAACAATTTCTCAAAACTTGTGTAAACACTTGCAACTTCACACCATTTGAATAGCAAATACCAGCTTTTGGATGCACCAGGGAACACTTGTGACTGATATGTAGCATTAAAAGTGGCACACAGGGGAAAAAAATAAGGCAAGCTTCTTCAAACAGGGAATGCACTTGAAGACATCAACACCCACACATGCATATTAGCTCCGAGGAAAAGGGTAAATTCATTACATAAATTACCTGTTGCAGATTGTTTGCTCGGTTCCACTTCCTTTGCAGTGGGAGGCGCAGACTGAAGTGGGGCAGTGGAGTTGCAAAGGAGATCAGTAGCCAGCAGCAGATGTTTCAGAGCCTGCAGGAGGTACAGTTCTTGCCCTTGTGATGTTTTAATCATGGGCCTGGTAAGACCCATAAGTATGGAAAGCATAAGGGCACAAGGCCTGAGCACTAAGGACCAGGGTAAGAGCTATTGAAACTCTCTGTGAGGAATGGAAAATCCTGCCAAAAACTCAAAGCAGATAAAAAATCAGATCTATCCGAGTCTGAGCAAGGGGCGTGTGTGTGGGTGTCGGGACCTGTCAAAAATAAAATGGGGAAGCGGATGTAAGGAGAAACAATCCGATCTATTCTTACCCATTTTTATTTATATACTGCTGACGGAAAGCCCGCCAAATGCTTTCTGCTGCTTGGTGAAATCCAGTTCAAACCATTTACAAAATTCAAGAGAATGCAAGAGGTGATGGCAGGCTGACACAGTCCCTTCCCATGTTCCCCTCCCAACCTGAGGAAGAGGAGCCAGCAGGCTTGCAAAATCCGTCATTAAAGGACAAAAAGAGAGCTAAGAGAGAGAGAAAAGGAAGACTGAATCTTAGGCTGGGTGGGCAGAGCAGCAGGGATACAGCAAGTCCTAGGTGAGAAGCAATAGCAGGGCAACACTGGACTGGATAAAGCGCTGGGAAGACCCTGGTAGTGGGTGAGAGGCTGTAAATGGTTGTGATCTTCTGGGGAATGTTGTCATATATCAAACTTCTTTCCTGTGCAGACAAGATCTGTCTAACCAGGCACAAGCAGATGTGGACAACAGCACAGAAAGAGTCTGGAGGCAAGTCAGGAGAACAGCTGCTTGACACAGTCCTTAGTCCAAGTGCAAAGGCACCAGTCTCCATCCAGCTGCATGGCTTGGCTCATTCCCAGTGGAATATTGGACACAGTTTCTTCTCTCTCCAGAAGAATGTTTACTGGATGCATTTCATAATGTTTCACTGGCTATTTTTGGTGGTCCTGAGGACAGGACCCTTTTAGCTCACCAAGGGCCACTCTCAGGGATCCGGCTGGCACCTGTGACCACCAAGGCTGCACTGCCTTGCATTGGCAAGTTCCAGCCAACAAAAAGTCACACTCAGTATCTTTCTCCTCCAACAAAAGGAACACTAGAGTCATCTTCTGTCTGTTAGCTTTTCCATCACTACTATATTCAAGTGCCTCCACCCTGTCCAGAACTCTTGCATAAAAGCCTTTTTTTTTCCTGTGGGCTAGACCCATTGTAATTATCTATACACAAACTGATCACTCATCTATTGTTGTGTCACAGCCACAAATTCATGAGCAGCAGCCAACCCTTTTAGATTCACATTGTATTTGAACTCATTTTCACATTTCTGAAGCTGCATTTTCCCACCAGAGTGCTTTTTCTGAAGTAATAAAAAAAAAAGGGCAAACCAAAACACTCAACCTTTAAAACATTAAATTAACTTGCTCTTTCTTTTGTTATCTTTTACTGAGCAAAGTCACCTTGAGCAAGTAATTAGTCCCTCACTTTTCTCACTAGAAAAAGGGAAACAATAATATTTTTCCATCTTTAATATTTTTAGGATGGAAAATGTTGCTTCTTAATATTTATTACAATGTTTTATACCAAAATTTAATAACATAAAACTCAGAACCTGAAGGCAAAATGTAAAAAGCAAAGGCGAGGAGACTAGAGAGTGCTGCTGTGGTTGTGTTTTGAAGGTGCTGGAAATTCGTGTAGTCTGTTGAACAGCATTTGTCAGACGTTCAGGCAGAACCGTCTGAGTCGCTTTTGCACAAGGTCAGAACACAGACCAGCTCTTACTCCAGACATCCCTCTTGTTTTGGGGGTTTGCAGATCTGAGGGATGTTTTGCAGTTGGATATAGGGTTGAACTCACCTAACCTTTAGAATTGTTTGGAGCTCAGATTTTGCTTCAGGTCTGACTCCAATGCTTTGCTTGTAGTGCTGCCTTAGAAGAACAGGCAGGAAGGAACCTTTCCCTTGTTCTGTGTCTGGTGACAATTAGCACCTCATCTGAGTGCACACTAACCATCAGTATATGCTCACAAGATGTTGAAACGAGACAAAACTAAACAGTGTTTTGTCATTTGGGAGTGAAAAGTAAAAGGCAAAGTACCATTATTTCCCCATGGCATATAGATTCTTTAACTATAACACGAATAGCTGTATTACCTCTGAGGTATTCTTACTGCAGGGGGATAAAATAAGGGCCAGGTGCAGCCCCCTTTCCTTTTGCACAAGCTTTCTTCTGACTCACTTTTTCCACACACTTCCTCACAAACATGTGGTTTTCCTCTTCCCCTGGAAGTGGGGTTTGGGGTAAAATGCAGTGGAATGGAACACACTAGAGCCTGAAGCTGATAGAAGTACCATACCTGTACTCCTTCTTGACCACTCTTGTTTCTCCTTCTCCTCAACTCCTGCTTCTACCCTTTCTCCACTATCAGCCAAGCCTACTGCTCAGCCCTGGAGTCACAGCTTTAAACATCACTCACCAGCATCACATTACTTACTCCTTAGGAGTGCCAGAGCCCTTCTGATGCCCTGTGCCTGCACTGCCCATCAGACTGTAAGGGCACAACGTGCCACAGTGTTTGAAACTCAGGTTGAGCTTCCCATAAGGCTCAGGTTGAAGCACTCAGGCAATGCTGGGAACCACCCCCCCCAAAAACAATAAAAATGCAACTTCTTCAGTGCCCACATGAGCATAAAATGACTCTTGTATTACTGGCACAGGTTAAAATGGTACCTCTTTGTCTGACTGCACTGAACTAGTGTCTCTGATGCACTTTGGACTGGTTGGTAAGGAAAAGCTGTATTGCAAAGTTCTCTCTCTTAAGTGTCGCTGGGAAGACTCTTAGCTGTGAACTTCGAAGTGCCATTCTTCACATTGCATCCATACAATTTTGCATGCTCACAGTAATAACCTTTGTTGACTTAAAAAAACCCATGTTTTTGAAATAAAGGTATTGTATCAGCAAAACAACAGTCCTGAAAATAGGCCACAAAAAGTAGAAGGTCCCTGGAGAGAAGCACAGATGAGGATGGTGTTTCCACATTCTTTTATTCTCTGGCTCCTTTCCACACTGCCAGAGCACTCCTAGCCCTGAGAGTCCTGCGTGGGGCTGACCTCACTGCCCACGTGAGATCTGTGGGGGCTCAGCACAGCAGTGTGGCTGCAAGCTAACGCTTTTATTTCTGTAATGTGTATCCTAAGAGCATGGTAACAGGAGGTAGGGATCAAATCCATTCTTCTTGCATAACTGAACAGAGCATTCCCACTAGACTACCTGGCAAGAGATGAAACCTCATATACCAGGCCTTTATAAAAAATAAATGAAAGAGAGAAATATTAAGAACAGCCATGGCTAACAGAAAAGCAACAGGTATTCTAAGGTCATCCATTTTGCCATGCTCCCAACAGGCCCAAATTACTTGTTTAACTTTAAAGTCAACACATACACGACTCACAGAATCTGTGACATTCTATTACAGCCTCACATTCTGTAACAACTGTGCACACAGTCCTGTATTCACATTCTGTAACACCTGGCTATTTGCCATGCAGTCCTGGCTACCATTTTGTATTCAAGCCAGAAGCCAGCTGTTCAAAGCTTCTCCCTTTGCTGCAGCCCTGAGCCCCACTGCTGGCTGTCCTGTTGTCATAACAGTCAGGAGTTGTCACCAATTCACTAATTGCCCTCTGCCATGTGAAGATGTTGCATGAACATAAAAGTTTCCCTGCATGCAGGCCTGCAAAAAAATTCTTCCCATGGGAAAGTGTTTTTTTACTCTGTACAAGTTTCTATAAACAAATCTCTGAGCTGTGTTTCAAGGACAGAGGTTTCTCTGCCTGTCTCTGATAATAGGAGATGGGGGTTTTTCTTCCTTCCAGCCCGTGAGGTGAAAAGTTGTTATCTCTGATTGTGTAAGCTATTCTGGCATTCCTTGGACAGAGCTGGGAGCAGCAGCTTTGGGGCTCCAGACTGGGCAGATAATAGCCCAATTCTTTGAATTATGGAGTCATGTTAATAAATCATATTTAGCCTTCTGATATTATTGCCAAGAGTCCTGTGTCACTGCACGGACCACGGCAATATGAAGAGGGCATGAACCCAGGGAGGAAGGAGCCAGCTACAACTCCCAGCTACCATGTTAGTGAGTCATTATGAAGATTGCTCTTCTTTTGATTCTGACATCTATTAAGTTTATTCAGAACAGTGTGGGTGCTAAATATTAGATGTTGCTTCCAAAAAAAGTGAAGATTGATTTTTTTTTCCCATCCTGAAAGTCTCAAATAAAAATCTGCTTTTCTAATGAAAATTCACTGCACTCCCTACCCAGCTTTGGACATTCCTTTTTTTTTTGTTTTGTTTTTAATTCTTCTGGACTTTTAATTCCTAAAAGGAGAAGAAAAAAGATGGAATTCTCAAGAACATTTTTTCCTTTTTATAAAAATAGCTCTTTTAAAAATTCATATTTTTCAAATCACATATATTTAAACTAGGAACTTTAATAGTATTTTATCAATTTCCAACATTAGCTTCAATGTTTTTAAATGTACATTTTAATGCTTCAATTCATAAGTCATTGCTGGATGCAAATTAGGGGATTTCTGAATATATTTGGAAAAGATAATAAAAAGAGAAGCATGAAAAGAGATGCAAGACCCTACATGAAGATTAGGACTAAAACGAACTGGAGAGAAAGATGTTCTATTAAAAGCCTACTGAAAATATTAGTGTGTATTAAGACATTCTGACAAATGCTTGTCTGGACACTGACAGCAGGACACTCAAATCATTTTAGGACATTCTGTTTCCAAGCAGAATAACGAGAGGTAAAAGCAAAGGGAAAAAAAAAAAAAAGAAAAATAAGCTTTGGTAAATAATTAATTTTCATTATAGTCACCATCAGTTAGGACTCAGTCCTGCACTATTTAATTGTACTTTTGACATTGCCTCCTAAAAACATATTTCAGAAAATTAAGTAATATGTGATTAAGAAAAATTTGCACTTAAATAAAATTTGCACTTTAATAAAAGCTTGTTCCTGCAGACTTAGTTTCAAGCTGGAAACAATTTTTCATCTTTTCAAAAATAAAAGCTAAATAACAAAAATCAATATTCCCTGGGAATAAGACTCACACCTGTGAGAAGTTCATCCAAATTCCTTGCTGTCAATAGCTAGCTCCTGTTTTAGGATTTAAGGGGATGTTCAAATTGGTTGGTTTGTGCAAATAATTGATTATTTGATTTAGTTGTTGAACCAAAAAATTAAACTCTGCTTTTTTTCCAAAGACAAGCCCAAAACATTGTTTTCAGTGTATTTGGTAAATAGTAAAACTTCCATAGTTTCAGGGTAAGTTATTAGCTATTTTTTGGTTAGAACCAACTTTAGTTCTGTAACCCTTTTTTCCAGATATGTGCAATAAAAGCAAAGGACTAGCAAAGGACTCATAGAAGAGCCTAGGCATTACATTCAGACATTTTTTTCTCCAGTTTCTACTCAAATGGAAATTTAGTGAAAACCCAAAATTCCTACCTGAAATATTTTCTTTCTGAATAAGAAGTGAAATACATGTTAAACATTTCCAATGGAACTATTAGTTTTGCATTTCAACCTTTCAGATGCTTTGTATTGCTTTTCAGTATTCACATGAAGCTTACTATATGAGGCTACTATAATATTTCACATTAAAGCTTACTGTAAGAGGCTACTATAATTCCTCTGTGCTGCAGGCCAAATTTCCTGGTTGTCCTTAAACTTATGCCATATTGACTACCTTGTAATAGCTGTATGCCCAGGTGCCATGTTAATTCCACAGGATTTTTCTTAGGAAACATGATTTTTTTTTTTTTGCATTTGTGTTATAACATCAGAGCCCTACTTAATTCTAAGACCTGCAGATGTAGGTCTTTTCATTTACAAAGCATACAAATACATATCTCCCACTTCAGCTTTTAATTCCCTTTCCATTTTAGAATGATGTAAAGAGGCCAAATAATAGTGTGCAACACAACATATATTTTAACAGCATTTTGTCATTGTTTCATAATAAAACCAGTGTATTTGTTTAGTAAGTACTTCTATTAGTATTTCTACATGCCAGTAAAACAGCTAAGCTCATTTTTAAGAAAGTGGTAGAGCTAAGCATCTGTAGAGTACTCTAGGCTTTAATTTTTTCCTGTTCCTGGCAGAAGACAAAGGGCTTAGGAAAAAAACCCCAAAAAACGTTGTCCTCCTTGTTTTAAATCTCACAAATATTCAGTGAGTGCATCCCAAATTCACAAATAATTTTTCATTGTTCAGTTTGACAAACAATTTATGACTACATTCATTTTATCATGGCCTTCAGTTGTAGGTGAGCACATCCACTAAAATAAGCCAGGAACCAAGGATTTTCATCAGGAATACATGGCCACAGCCAAGCTCCCAACCTCCCAGCTCAGGCTGAGCTTCAATCAACAATAAAAGACTTGTTCTCAGAACTACACAGAATGTGAATATGGCCTCAAAGTTCCCACTGAGTCCTGAGCATCAGGGTTGAGGCCAGAAATCCTGCAGGTTTGTCTGAGGAGGCCTCTTTGTCTATTTTTATCCAAGTGTTTTGCTGCCAGGCAGAGGTGCTGAGTTGGATTGCTGAAGACAGGCTGCATTCTGCCCTGAACAGGGAGACAGCACCTGTGTCCCCTGCCTGCACAGCCCTGGGGCACTCCTGCCCTTAACGTGGGTGGCTGTGGACGTGTTCCTGTGTGGAGCAGGGACTTGACCTTTCTGGGGGGGCAGGGAAATAGGTGAGCACAGAGATGGCCAGGACAGGCCAGTCCAACTGCATTAGGAGCAAGAATCTGGCTCGTCAGGAAGAGCCAAAGGGCTCAGGACCTTCACAGAACAACTGCTACAGGGGAGAAAGAATATCTGAAAGGATCCAATCATAAAAACATAAGGAACAGAAGGAGTTTTGAGCGTTCCTCAAAATGAGTATGTAGGACTTACCAGAAGGAAAATAAAAATATAAACCAGCTACAAGAATATCCCTTAAAATTCAAATTGGTCTAGTAGTGGTGGCACTATATCCAGAGAACAGTTGGGGCAGCACCTACCTCTTACTATGCTGACTGGGATTTACAGTTGAGAGCTCCGGACTTTATTTTGGGCTTACTGCACAGAATCACAGAATGGCCTGGGTTGGTGGGACCTCTGGAGATCATCTAGCCCAACGTCCCTGCTAAAGCAGGTTGCACAGGATCACATCAAGCTAGGTTTTGAATATCTCCAGAGGAGACTCCACAGCCTCTCTGCACATCCTGTACCAGTGCTTTGTCACTCTCAACGTAATTAATTTTTTCCTCGTATTCAGACAGAACTTCCTGTGTTCTGTTTGTGCCCTGTGCCCCTTATCCTCTTGCTGTGCACCTCTGAGGAGAGCCTGGCCCCGTCCTCTTGACTGTGTTCCTGACAGCCGTGCAAACGGCGGCACAGCATTCTACCTTGCCTTTATCATTGCAGAGCAGTCCATCTGGACCAGCACTAGCAATGATGAGGTAGTTCTGCTCCTTTTCCTCTCTGGAAATCCAACCAGGGCGGGCACACTATCACATTAAGAGTTCCCCCATTCCCCCTTTGAATATAGGCAGCAGGAGCTTGGTCTTGAGTACACACCATTACCTTGACAGAATGGAAGGAAATACAAAAAAATTAATGCCAAGCCCAATATTGTTTCAGTCACATTTGGTATTTAATAGGCCTGTTTTGTTCAGTTTGGTATAGTACTGTTTATGTCCTGAAATCTATGGTCTGAGACACAGGAATGTATGTTATGGAAGAATCCCCCCTGCTGCAGCCTCTCCATTTCCCGAGCTCAGGACAACATGACAAACTAATGCCAGGTTTGCATTAAGAACAACTGGTTTTATTTAGGTCCTCCTGAAAATTAATTTTGGTCTTTTTAAACTGACTGGCTTCATTCCACAACCACCAAAGTTAAAGAATAAATATCACATTTTTTTTTCATGGTATCAAAGCTCAGGCCATATCAATAAAGTGTTACCTGCATCTGAAAGACTGGCAGAAGGAGGTAAGTGGAAGTTACCAGCTGATGCTTTGGCTAGACAGACTTTTGTGCTTGGCTTGAACTCACTGATTTTAAAATGAGGCCTTATGCACCTGCTTGCCTGGAGCAGCTTATAGGATTGGGGTCAGAACAGCAGCTACCAGGGAAGCCTCTCGTTCAACCTTGCCTCCAGTTTTTTCTTATCATTGTCATGCTTATATCATGTTTAATAGAACTAATGCAGCCTGATCTCTCTAAACTATGTCATACTAGCAGAAGAAAAAACCCATGCTTGTCTGGCCTCTCCTTCTCTGTACTCTTCTTTTTATTTATTATTATTGTTACTATTATTTTTTTAAATGATTACTCTGTGAGAATGCCAGATTTATTTTGGCAGATATGGCTGCTAATTCATATCTACTATTACTGAGAGACATGATCTGAATTTGCGGCCTCCCTATTTATAATCCATTTGTTATCTTAATAAATATTTGTGATTTGTTTATCTGATGCGGATGACATGTTTATTATTACAAATAAGCTTCTTGGTCATGATTCACATTGGTCTCTATTATTTTTGACTGTTTTCATTTATCTGTAGGCAACTCATTCTGTTCTACATATTCTGTCACTGTTGGTTGTATTTTGCCTTTTTGTGCTGATCTCTGTAAAAAAAGCCCAAATCACATAAAGTTAAAACCCAATGAGAATGTTTCCAACATCACCACTCTATGACATCCATCCAGCAGTAATTTCAATGTGAAACAGAATACAAACCTGAACAGATGGGAAGCTTTTAGACAAATCATAACTTAAGTCATCAGCAAACAGCTCTGGCTCCTTTAGGTTCCCGATCTATATGCACTTCAAATCTTACAAAATGGACTTCAACCCAACTTTCAAGTTTTGAGTCTTCCTTTTGACTGTACTCAGCATGTCTTTATAACAAATATTCAGTGATTCTCTTCAGCTTACTGAGAGTACTTCAGGTACCTTTCTGCCTCTTTTTGCACATTCACTTTCCTTCCACAGCTTCCACACCAGTCCTGCCTGCAGACATCAGCCTCCCCCTTGTCTCAGCTCTGCCCAGCACAGTGACTGACAGCCTGTGCATCCTCAGTCCCTGCCTCTGTCACCGGTCTCCCTGTGTGTCATGCTGTCCAATGCATATCAGTTTTTGTTCCCCACCATCCAGCCACTGTTCCTGCTTGTGGCTCCTTAGCCCTCCCTCCTTCCAGGGACAAGGCTCTTTGTCCTTTGCCATTTCTTTGCTTCCCAAGGTGAGCACTGCAGAGAGTGCTGCAGAGGGAATGAGTAACTGAATGTTATCTCTCCAGCTGATGGAACGACAAAGCAGTGCTGCTGTGAGCTGTGGGGATTGTTTTCTTTTTTTCATCCTTTAAAAATTAGTGTAGTGTTGTTTTAGAAGATACTTCTGCTCACTGTCTGAAAAGATCTGCTAGACTGCTCTTGAGAGATGCACAAATAAGGTAGCCAGAAAATCAGTGGGGAATTTCTCTCTGGCCAAAGTAAATATTGTAAGTTTTCAGCCGCTTGCCTTGTCACCAAATTGGCTTCAACCGCTGCCAAAATCCCATCAGTTGTGAAGAAATTCACAAGACTGAATGGCTTGCACCCAGAGCTTAACCTTATGTTAAGCTAATTCATGCAACACAAAAGCTAGATCTGTGATCTGCCACCATTTGACCTCTCTCCTGCTCTTTACGGGTCTCCCAAAACAGAGAGGTCTTTTGTGTCCTTTGCATGAGGCAGAGGTTCTGCCCTGTGCAGTCAGTTGCAGCTGTGTGGATGGTGGGGGACATCTGAAACTGTTCTGCTGTGTTCCTCAAAGAAAAGTCTGGAGCAAGTTCTTTATTAGGTTTTGAGTTTTGTCTGTCCATATGCTCCTTGAAATCCTTTCAGACATCAAAATAGGTCACAGAAATGCTTTTCACAAGTCAGCATGTCTGAGCAGAAGGGTTCCTGTCTACAAGCAGATTTGAAGACAAAAGCTGACCTGACCAAAAGTCTGACCTCATAAATAAAGAGCAACAGGAGATAGGAGCACATCTCAGCAGCAACCTCTTCAGCAAACATTTGGGCTGCCTCTAGTTAGACCACGCTGCTTAGCAGGAAGTCTGAAAGATTATCTCAAAAGTCAAAAAACCCCAAAGACTCAAGTTTTTAGAAAATTACATAATTTAAAGAGATCAGTCCATTTATCTTGCTAAAAATAGTATCATCAGGTGATTTGATCAGTCACCTGATCATCCTTCAAGAGAGAAAAAACTTTAGGTCTAAGGAACTCTTTACCCTGGTAGAGAACAGCATAATTACTCATATCTGGAAAATAAAAAGGATAACTTCATATAAGAAAAATATTCTAACTTGTCAACCATGACAGAGATTAACCACAGTGACAAAATATCATGGAATGAGACAAATTTTCTACCTTTTACTATCTTCCCAGTAGTACCAGAAGCATTTCTGGAGATACATTTTTCTTAAACTCATGTTCCAATCTGCATGAGATTACACAGTATGTAGCACATCTGGCCAGATGCTTTATTAATTTGTCCTGGCCTTAATTTCCCTGAGAATTCAGCATCTGCTTTCCCCTGTTATGAAAGCTGAGCACAGAGCAAACAAGCCATACTGTCAAGGTGAAACAGGACTGCACTGAGGGTCTGTAATCAGAAAAGGCTCTCTCTGCTTCAGATGAGGATTGAGTAACGGCAGGAAGAGTCCTCTGGTATCTTCATCTTTAGTCCTACAGCTAAAAGCCAGGTGTTATGGTCTGCAGTCTTAACTTCTTTAAGCTGAATTCTGCAACAAGGTGAACTTTCTTGTGTTGAGGCTGTTGAATTGTTAATTCATACTGATAGCACAATTAGAAGCAAAGGGAAAATGTCTTCTATATACCAAACATAAAGAGTTGAAATGTGGTAAGGACAAATGCTGCTTCTTCTGTCATTTTTTTTCTCTTCAGTGGAACACAGCTAAGCTGACATAAATATTTTAAACAGCTGCTCATCAGAAAAATGCTGTATTGTAGCCTGAGCTGAAATGTGTCCTGTTCATGAATGTTTTTTGTTTTCTTGACAGTATTTGATTTCTTCTACTGCAGAAAAAACTTCTAGTTGGAGTATGAGTTTACACTTAACATTATTCCATTTATTTTTATCTTTTTTTTTTTTTTCTGTGTATCTTACACAAGGTCAGATCACACAAACTTGTTCCCTCTGAAAATCTCCATGTAATTTGGAGGAGACAGTCAGATAATATTGGGCGAATCAAGCTCATTTTCAGGGTTTTTTTCATTTTACTGCAGTATTTACAAAAGACTGAACAACTGTCAGCTCAAGCAAAAACCTGACTGAAGAAAATGTCTCTGTGTAGCTTTTACTCTCTAGAATTAATTAATTAAGCGGTCAAAGCTTAATTTCATGAAAAAGGCAGAAGATAATGTAACATTTAGCAACATGAAAAGGAGAAGTGCAGTCTGAAGAAAGACCTTGATTTCTTTCAGTTTGCAGTAAATAACAGAAGGCTGCAGTAGCACAGTTCAAATACAGTCAAGATTTTAAAATGTGTCAAAACCACACATCTCAACTAAGGCTACAATCCAGAATTTGTACCTTCTCCTGATGTGCAGCTGTTTTAAATACTTACATGGCAGTTTAGCTGTACTCAACTGAAGAGGAAAAAAACCCAAGCAAAACTGAAAGAAACTGAAGTATTTGTCCTTACTACATCTCAGCTCTTTATGTTTGATTTATAAATTGAGATGTTTCCTACTGCTTCTGGCTATATGGTATCAATATGAATTAACAATTCAACACAACAGAAGAGAGACAGAGAGATTTCACCTTCTTGCAGATGTCAGGACTGCAGACCACAACCCTTGGCTTTTAGGTGCTGAACTAGAGCGTGCCAGAGAACTACTCCCACATTTACCAGTGTTTACTGGAAGCAGAGGAAACACTGCTGTTGATTCCAATGTTTTCTAATTACAGGCACTGAGCGGTGTCCTGTGTGATTGTGGGCAACACACTTCTCTTGTTTTAACTTCATTTTACCCATCTGTTTAATAGGTATAAGCAGATAGTGACTTGGCTTGGATTCAGGATGGTAAAACATCTCATTGATCTGAAGAGTTTTGGATGCAGCCTCAAGTGAAAGAAGCCTGAGTGAAAGAAGCATTCAGGAGATGCACTTTTTTTTCTCTGTCCATAAATTATGCATGAGAACATTATGATTGTCTTGATTCTATCCTCTATTTTGAAATTACTAATCTAATTCCTGCAGAATTTTTTTTTGTCTGCAGGCTGTTTGCAAGCAGTTCTGAGAATCTCTACTTGAGCATCTGCTAACTTCCAGGTGAGACTGAAAATGCCCCTGTCTTCCCCCAGAAATTGGAATGAAAGATGGAAATACAGGATCATGATTCTTGCATCTCTTACATCTCATCTTTTACTCTAGTTCTGTGGGGTTTTATATGGTTTGTGCTATGCTTCCTTGTGTGTTCTCCTTAAGAACTTACATCTGATGGGAAGTATCAGCTGCGGGGATTTCATTTGCCTTTCTAACAGGAAGAAGGGGAGAAAATGTTAGGTTAATTATGGTGAGTTGGCCAACATTAAATGTGCCTTTCCTTAAGTATCAAGGACTTGATCTTAAACATCAATAATCTTTGTTGTATTCCATGTCCTTGCACACACCTTCCTAAATTCTCTTTCTCCTCAAACAAAGACAATAGAAATGCAGGTCTTATAGAAGTATAAAAAATTTTATCATTAAGCTTATGATAATAAGTCCACAGAATCATAGCTGGGAACCTAAGCTGTGTCTGCTGTAACCCTGTATAGCTGTATAGCTGTAACCCTGCTTCTCCAACTGGAAGCACTTTGGATACTGAACTACCAGGGGTAAGTTGTTACCTTGCAAGGCTGAGGCATGGAAGGTGGAGGAAATTGGGTCAAATGCAAGAAATGAGGAAAACACTGCCTGGGTTTGCTGTGATGACCTCCTGTCCAAGAGGAGATATAGTGTAACTGAGAAGGGAATGCCACTAACAGAATTTCAAATGGAAAAACATGGGAAGTCTCTACCTGTCAAAAAGGCTGGAGTGATTTGTTTGCATCAAAGTTTCAGTGAGGTGTTGAAAAATTACAGTGAGATTAGGACCTCTCAGAAATGTTACAAGAACATTCTGGAGTTAAAGCTTTTCTGCAGCTAAAACACTTAAAGGTGTCACTATCTTCCCTGTTATGTATGCTTATTAGTATAACTTTATTTATGGATTAATTTTAGTCTGAGTTAAATAGCCAAAGAACTATAAAATTAAATCATGTAGTATTAGACCTTTCCATTAAATCCTGGGGCTTGACTCATTTGCATTTTGTTGTGGCTTTATAATGCATGCTTATTTTAATTACTACTTCTGCACTTTATTTGTAATTGTGCAATGCCCAAGCACCTTGCTAAGTGGATAAGGAAAGCACTTTATTCCATAAGAACATAATTAATCCATTATTATTCATTATTATTTTTTCTGGAATGGACTGAAAATAATCAGTACTTTGAAAAATACAATACCAACAAATTATCTATGGCAAAAATAGTTTTAACAGAATTCAGGCTTTCCTTATCTTTGCCATTGTTTCCTTCCAGATAATATCTCTCCTAAAGAGAGAAGCAGCAGCATTTAATGACCTGAAGTTTGGGCTAAATGCCAAAGATGTTTGAAATCAGAGATCTGTTGTGTTGTGTGTGCGTGGTGTCATCATGTGTTTGCCCCCCTTGTCCCTCCTGCCACATCCTCTCTCCCCAGCTTCCTGCATGGCCTTGGACAAATCATTTAACCACTCTGTGTCTGCATTTCCATTTTCCTGACGGCTACAGTCCTACCATTCACCTTCTACAGAACAGTACTTCACCAGTGTGCAGAGCTTTGCAAATGATGTATGCATATACATATATACAACATATGCATATACAGGTATAAATGAGGTGTTGTGGCAGCATAATCAAAGGGCCAGAATGATGGCTGGATAAAAGAGGAGGTGTTTCTCAGTTATGCAGGATCTTGCTCACAGAGAGAAAGAAGACCTCCAGTTTCTGGTGATGTGCTTGCAGATTCCTCCTGGATGAATACCCCATCTTTACTGAATTTTCTTATTACTTTTCTTATTAGAGGATTATGCAACTCTATTAACTCTTGAAGTTTTTTAAGGAGATCCTTGCATAGTGCCTCATGTTAGGCACAAAAGCATTCTGCTGCACTTCCTTTGGCACATGTTCTCTTTAGAAACCTGGAAGGTCAGGGCTGGTTGTAGCATTTTTGTCCACCACTCACAACACCTGCACAGAAAACAGGTTTGTTTGTTATTCTCCTACTAATCTGCTTTGTTTTAGCTTACCAATACATGGCCGTAGGTCTCTGTTTAATTTATGACAAAGATTTATTAGTACAAAATAGGCTAATGAGGCTGGTCAAGCAAATTAAAGGTGCAGAAACAGTGAGTGAATACATCAGGTTCACTCTGTGCAGTAGAAGTCACATCTTCTGATAGGCATTGAAGCTCTCACATCTACAGCACCTACACCCCTAGCAAAACTCCACAATAAGCCCTAGCTTTCTTCCAAAGAACCTAAAGGACACCAAAAATTCCAAAAAAGTTTCTTTAACATCCATTTTCCTCAGAAACTGCTTCAGAGAGATTTAACCCTGCATTCAGGTTCCACGAAGGACGCTGAGGTGCTGGAGCAAGCCCAGAGAAGGGCAATGAAGTTGGTGAAGGGTCTGGAGCTGGTGTCATGCGAGGAGTGATGGAGCTGGGGGTGTTTAGCCTGGAGAGGAGTGATAAGGCTCAGACCTTATCACTCCCTACAACTCCCTGACAGGGGGCTAGTGGTGGGGTGAGGATCAGGCTCTTCTCTCAGGCAGCCAGCGACAGGGCAAGGGGAAACGACCTCAAGCTGCTCCAGGGGAGGTTTAGCTTGGATATTACAAAAGATTTCTTCACTGCAAGAGTAGTTAAGCATTGGCTGCTCAGGGAAGCGTGAAGTCTCAAATAGAAGCAGACGCGGCTCTTAGCGCGGTGGTCTAGCGGGCATGGCGCTGTTCAGCCAAAAGTTGAACTTCATGATCTTGGAGAACCTTAATGATTCCATGTTTCTAACCAGGTAAGCTGAAAACAGGGACGTTATCAACATCTAGCCAAAACTAGACACAGTTATTTAAGTCACTTTGGAAAAAAACCCGAAAGAAATCACCGAGCCACCCTGGATAACGAAAGCACAGCAACGCTCAGAACGCCAGCCAGTGAGGAGAGGACCGGGTCCGGGAAGGGCTGCCAAGGGCTCCGCACGGGGCTCGTCCCGGCAGCGCAGCGAGGCGCCACCGGCACCCGGGCGGGCAGTGGGACCGACAGGCGGCCGGGAGCCGACCCCCA
>VXAX01001774.1:220354-336642 GCA_013399835.1 Leptocoma aspasia
CTCCGGGAGAGCAGGCAGAGTGCACCGACGAGCCGGGATGCTGCTTCCAGGACGCATCAGCCTCCCGGTTCATCGCGCTCGTTCCTGTGGACAAGTGTCTGTAGCCCGTTTGGAGCCCCTTGGGCAGCTCAGCCGCGGTGCTCACACCCGGCATCGTGCCCTCATTGTCTGTCAGAAATAAATGAGTCCGTGATCGACTATGAGTGCGGTCTAGCCCAGGCACGGAGAAGCCTCGCAAAGCACAGCAGTGTTGTGGTCGCTTCTGCTTGCCTTAAGTTGCTGGTATCTGTCAAAAACCCCCATCATCCCTGGAATGAGCTGGGGTTTTCCTGCCCTCACTGATGTAACGGGTGCATTATATTGCACGTGATGTGTGTAGCTTCACAGAGATACAGATGCTGTACTTAGGTTTCACATTTAGGGTGTTATTGCCCTCGTGCGTGGGTTGTCTTTTTTTCCTGGCTTTTTTTTTTTTGTTTTTATGGTTCTTCTGTTTTTTTCGGGTTTTTTTTTCTTTTTGTGGGTTTCTTTGTTTTGTGTGTGTGTGCGTGTGGCACCTGACACTGATCCAGCTCTCCAAAAGGACAAAATATTTTTTGCTGGTCTCTCGTCTTCAGTGAAGAAAGCTTGATTACTAGTACTGGGTACTGAAATGTATTGTGTGTGCATGAACGTATAGTAAACAAGGATGAGCATTCCAGCACTATAGGTGGTGGAAAGGGCTACTACTGAAGAGCAACATTCCCTTGGATTATGTATTCAGTATATGCCATCAGTTCACCAGCTGGTAATTACAGCTGCAGTCAGTATTGTAATGTCCTTTATTTAGGCACTTGGAAAGCAGGGGGATGTTTTCTGGTCGAAAGCCAGAGTTAGTAAAGTTAGAAGGAGAAGGAGCATAGTTTCTGCTGTGGCTTCTTTTAGATAAGAAAGAAACTAACATAAGTAGTAAAACTAGATCAAATGTCTTTCCTAGAATTGTCTCTATTGTCTGGGTTATAGTGATGTCAAAACAATTGAAGTGCACAACACACAAGTACATATGAAGCACGCAGATGAATTGCACAAGCCTAAAACGTCTTCCTTGTCTCTTTTGACAATTTAAATAAAGGGACCCTTCTCTCTCGTGTTTGTTTGGAATACACAAGCAGAACTTACAACATGGAGGTGGATTTTCCACTGGTGTAAGTAGAGTTATACCGCTTCATAACAGCTCAGCATCTATCATGTGATTCTATGAAAATCAGTGAAGATATTGCTATTGAAAGAAATGCTGTTAAAGGAATAGGTACAGTCAAGGCATGCTTGAATCCCAAAAAGCATACGCTTGCTTCTAGAATACTGCACCGTAAGACTCAATTTTGCAATCACAACTTAGAGGAAGTGAGTGGGCTCCTCAGAGTATTAATGCAGGTAGTAAGCCTTTGCAGGATCTGGCTCTTATTCATCATGAAATAGCTGGAGTTTAAAAAAAGAAGTAGGGCCAGATCCTGAACTCGTGCCAATTGGTGTAAATCCAGAATAGCATGGTTTGAATCCCTCAAGTCAAACCAGTAAGAAACCCAAATATAAATGCATAATCAACCTCATTGTTTTTTCAGAAGTGACTCCCTGCAGTGAAGGCTCTGTAAGAAACATCATCTCAGCAAGGGCTTTCCTTGCTTCTGCACAGAGTTTCTAACATACGTCATTACACAGACTGAAGAATCCATTTCTCTGCATAAGCCTAAATACTTCCTCCTTATCTGAGGTCTTTTTGCAGTGAAGTTTGACTGGGGAAGAACGGTAGGGTTTTTTCCTTCATGCCAAAATGCACAAAGAGAAGTGCATTAAGAACACAGCTGATTGCTGGTATATCATATGAGGATCTTTCTATTTCAGATAGACAGATAGAAGGTTGGATGAAGCCTTTTTTGTGGAAAGTCAGGGCTGCTGCTGGGGATAACAGAGCAATCCCTGCAGCGTTCTTTGCTCAGGAAGATTAAAATAGACTACTTCTGTTTCCTTCTATAGCTTAGGCAAACCAAAATCTTTGTATAGAAAAGGAAATATGAGCGATGCCAAACAGTCTACATTTCTCACTCCTGCAGGTTCTTTTTTTCCCCCTACTGATTGTATATACTGAGTTTCATACTCTCTCGTCTCTGACTGTTAGAGGGAAATCAAAGAGACTTCAAAATCTAACTTAAAGGCAACTTGGATGGAGGGTGATGAGTCTTTCACCACTAATTGACAGGATGCCCAATATACCTTATGATTCAGCTTGCCAACCTGCGAGTTGTATTTTTGCTTTTGTGTGACAGCAGGGGACATATATGTTAATACCTGCACAGACCAGGTATCTGCTCTCTCTTCCCTCCTCCCCCCCATGTCCAGACATGTTTTTCCCTGTTATAAACTCTGTAATTCAATGTTACCTATTTTTTTTCTTAGCCAAGACTAGAGGACTGTCTGCTCTCTGCAGAAAATGGCCACTCTAAGCAGAGCAAAAAGGATATTTTAGCATGTTAGGATACAGTGGCTAAAAGCAGGCCTTAAAGTGGCACCTAGGCAGTGCCCCGCCATCTCTGCCCAGTATTGGAATTTCCTCTGCCCTCACAAAACAGGAAATTCTGGCAGCATGTTTAAGTGTGGACTTGTGCTGGTCCTTCTCACCTGAGACACAGCCCACGGATTTTGCTCATTTTGAGCCAGGTTTGAGGTTTTTTTGCTGCCCAGCTTACCTCAGGCTCTGGATAAAAGTGAAGACCTGAGCTTTTGGACACATGTGACTATTCATGTCAGCTGGGACAGTTTTCTGTCAGCAAGGGATGTCTTCTGCGACAGAAGCATCTCTTTTATTTTAAAGAAAACTTCAGTCTTATTTTTGTGTTAGTTTTTGTAAAAACTGTCAACTTTTCTTTCTTTAAAGCTTAAAAACCAAAAACCAAACCCAAACAAAACCTACATTTTAAAAGGGAACAAAACCAAGCCTATCTCTGAAAATGGAAGAATTCCTGACCTATGCAGAGACCCCTAATTGTTGCTTCGTGTCTTTGTGTGGGAAAGGTGGTACTCAGCTTACCTATAAAAGGAGAGGAGGAAAAGAAGAAAGATTTTTCCAGAGATTTTCGGCAAGAATTAGGCTGATTATTATTGCACGGCATCTGTCTCTTTCTACCTTAGGAGGCTATTGCATAAGCAGCACACAGTTTTAAAAACAAAAAATAAGGTCATTCGTCATGGAATGTTTTGCTTCAAAAATACAGGTTGCCAAATCAGCACAGCTCAGATCACCCTTACCAGGCAGCCTCTTGTCTTAAGGGACCATCCCAAAGTGTTGGCAAATCCTGAGAGTATAAATTTTCCATCCCTTCTTTATCAGAATACAACCTTCTTTGCCAATCCCCAGTACCCTTCATTGTGTATCAGGGAAACGCCACAGGGTTGAATTTAGCAGATTAAGTCTAAATGACCCAAATCCTGCTGGTTTTTATCAGACAAACTCCCAGTAGGAGCTGTCTATGGAAGGACTTCTGATTCTGAGCCCAGGCATTAGCGGGAAAACTCACTGCGATAAATACAATTAGAATAATAGCTAATAATCCGTTATAGTTCCTTCCAGCAAAAGACATGGCTGCAATTCACAAACATTCTGTATTAAAGTGGCATTAAAGTCTTCTTTTAACCATGTCATCAACAGTGAAAAGAAGACATAGAAACAGTGTTTGTCTAACATAACATAATGGATCTAAGTACTGTCTTTAAATTATTAGCCTGTGTTTGCTCTACAAGATAACGCCTCATGCAAAATAAACTCCATGAACTCTTAGAAAAATTTTTCTAAAATCACATTTTCCCAGAGGTCTTAAAGATCATTTTGGATTTGCATTGGATTAAAATCTATATTATTTTATTTTGTACTGAATTAGGATAGAATTTTTTATCTTAGTAAAGAGGTGAGTTCTAAAAGATGATGTTAAAGTCACTTATTGCTCTTGTGTTCTGAGACTGTTTGCTGTTTTTTCTTAATTTCAAAAGCTCAATTATGTAACTTTAAAATGAAGATATTGCATATGCAGAAGTGCTGTTTTCCATAATTTTTCTTTTTAACTATGCGTTGATGTTCTATTCTATGGATTATCTCCAGGGTAAAGACACTAGAAAAAATCCTACTGATTTCAATGGGAGCTAACAATAACTGTAAATATTATGGCTTACCATTAACATATTTTGCTATATTTGCGCATTGCACCAGCACAAAAAAACCTCCAGCAATTAAAAAAGATCAGAACAATTCTGAATGGCTCGTGTACCCCAGATATCCATTCCTTTAACTTTGAGCACATAAGGACTGCTACTTTTGCCCTCTTCTTTCAGTGTCTCAGATTTCCTCCAGCGTATTTCAGGGTTTAACTCCCTCGAGCTTTCATACACCAGAAATAGTTGCATTGGTGCTGCCCTGGGTTCTGCAAATCCCTGCTAGCAATGTTGTGTCTCAGCATCAGGAGTTATCTGGAGCTGGGTGCTGTGAGCAGGTTTCGAATGACAGAGGTCTGCATTGGCACAGCTTCACAGATGCTAAAGTCCTGCTTAGAAGATTTTGGCATAAAGAGCACACTGAGACAAAAATAGAAAGTAGACTCTCCTTGACTACATCTAATTTAAAGATATATCCATTCTGCATCCATTGCAATCAGCTAAGACATACTTTATACCTGCATTGTACCTCCAGCAGGGCCTGTAAAATTCCGGCAGAGGAGTGTGGAGTTAGTGATTCACGACAGTATTTAAGAAATAATAGATGAAGTGAGAGATGAAAAAGGACTCAGCTCAGGAAGGGTTCAGGATGAAGTTCTAGCTATAAAATTGCTGAGTAAGGGCAGCACAAGGACTTCTTCCCACACAGATAAGACTTCAGTAGGATGGTGTATAAAGTCCCAGCCAGAGCAATACAGTGTCAAGGCTGAAATTTCTATTGTGGGAAATCTCCCTGGTGGGATGGGAGCATTAGGAAGTAATATCAAGGGAAGAATTTTTGTGAAACTATGTCTGGCAGTGCTTTGGACAGACACTTCCTCTCTGTCTGTGTCCTGAGGCCAGTTAGAGCAGTACCTGGAATAGCAAAAACTTGTACTAATCATTTAGCAAGAGGAGCTGGGGACTGAAAACAAGAGCAAAAAGCTGAAATTTAAAATACTTAAATAAGAAGGGATGCAAATGCATTATTTTAGTTTTTGGTGTTTTTGTTGGGTTTTTTTGGTTTTTTGTTTTGTTTTGTTTTGTTTTGTTTTGTTTTGTTTTGTTTTGTTTTGTAAGATGATGATATTTTTATGCCACTCAGCTGTATGTTCTGTTGCAACCAGAACTTCTGTGGTGGCAAGGGTACCTTTCCTCCATGTGCTTTGTATCGACCCATGTGCTGTCACTTCCTGGCAGAACCAAGGTGAGGCTCTGTGAGAAGACTTTAGGAGCAGTGGACTCACATGGCAACAGTGTTAGCATTCAAAATAATACACACATGGCTGCTTGGAAGAGTATTAAGGGAAAAACGTCCCAGCCGAGTAGGTGTTAACAATGCCCTTGAGGATTTCTGCCAGGGCCTCAGTGCCAGGTAACTCTTAGGGCTGGCTGTCCCACTCTTGGCAGCAACTGGCACTTCCACATCCTTCATTAAATGATGTGTACAGGAATATACAGTTTAGGCATGGTTCAGACAGTTTATGCATGCAGCAGGTGGCTACTTATATGAGGTAGACTGCACACATTCCCACCAATGCCATATTTGAAATTATTTACACTTTTAGTCAGAATAAATCAGAGAAATCTTAACTCAGGATGCTCATCTAGTCCTTAGATAGTGCCAGAACAGAGCCTGTCAGCTGGAATTTCGGTCTTCTGTTAATTATTGCATCTACTTATTAAAAAAAAAAAAAGTTCTCATGATAGAATGATGTGGACTTCTGCAAGCAAAAACACCTCTACACAAATATATATATTAGACTGTAGAAATTTTTCAGCTGTATTTTTTTCCTTTTGCCTTGGAATGCAGGTTCAAACAGGAAAATAGAGCTACTCCCTGACATCCATAATCTTTCTGCACATAGGGTTTATTCATCTTCTGCTTTCCCGTTATTTTCCCTATAAATGCCATTTTAGGTTGTTTGTTTTATTCTTTCTTTCCTAGTTCAGCAGTGGCTTATTTCTCTTTTCCAGTCTGTTATGAAACCTTTTGTTTTTCTCCCTTAGGAAAACCCTATAGAAAGCCAGAAATAATTCTCTGTTTAAGAGATGGGAAATATTTTATTCGCTTTAGGATTACTGTGCTTGTTAGCCTCTGCTTGTTTATTGGTCCACATTCCATGGAATCACATAAAAGCAAATAAGAAAAAAAGAAGAGAGTCATTTATAAAGGCAGAGTCTGATATGTGTCCATTTTATCTTTTTTTCCTAATTTTTAAACATATATATATTATATATTTATATATATATATTTATATTCCCTTTTTTTCCCTCAAAGAGATGTACCTTGAAACAAACTAGTATTATTCTTGTATTCATCTATTCTGAAATATGTAATTTCATTTAGTTAAGCCCTAGGTGAGAAAATTATAGTCTTGACTGTTGGATTTGTTCTGCCCAATGGCTCTGTTTAAGATCTCAGTTCAAGCATTGGACTAGCAGTCCTAAAATCAAACTTTAATGCCTCCTAAATTTATTTTTAACAGACTTGTGATGCTGGACTGACCCTTTCATCTCTGTGTATTTTAAGATCTGTGACAAAGCAGTTGGAGATCTATTGTCATAGACAGGAGCGGGCAGGTAGATCAGGAACAATCCTTTTTCTAAATTCCAGCATAGGAAGCAGCCTAAAGCTCCTGTCCTTGCTTGCAATGTGTGCTGCAAGGCAATATGTACATTTGCACATAAAAAAGAGAATGTATTTGCATGAGCATTTGTCCACAGAAGTGTCTCAGAGCCAAGCTGAAACAGCACCTAGTTTCTGTGCTTTTTACATACAGAAAAGCAAATAATCTGCTGGAGGAAATCAGTGCATCTTTACTGATGTCAGTACAGCCATGACAAGTTACATCACCTGAGGATCTGTACCAGATTTTGTGTATCTGTGCTCACACACAAATACACATCCCTCCTCTGGTGTAAATGGGTGCTGATAATAGCAATGGATAGCAATGCATAGAGATAACAGTGAACAATCAGAAAACCATTAAGCAGCATTCTCATTCTTTCTGTAATAGATTTGTGATGTTCTGTTATGGTATTTTAATATAAGGTGGTAGGAGTTTTGTTGCTTCAGGGTTATAAAGACATATTTGCTCTTTTGATATTGATTTTTTTCTTTTCTCGGTGCTGTGTATGCACAGCCTGCTTCCTACTAAGGTATTACTGTATTATTTTATGCTCATTGCTCAGCTCTTATTTTCATGTGGTCTGAAGTTGCACTTTCTGAGACAGATAGAAGTGGATCAGTATCTTCAATGATTAGTCACATCTAAGAGAGAACATTTTGATGAAATTGAAGTGATTTTAAATACAAAATTAAAAATAGAAAATCTTATCCTTCTTGCTCTCTTCTAGCTGAAAACAAGGGTATCTGTGATCTGCAGAACTAATGAAGCTTGGCTTCCAGAAGATTTGTGTCACAGTTACATTTTCTGATGCCTAACAAGATGTGAATTCAGATCTAAGCTCCTCCTGGTGTTGAGTCTTTTATACTGTCTCTCTCCAATATGGAGACTTCTCTGTGAAGAAATGGTTTCAGTTCACTCAGCAGCTTTTTCCTCATAGGAGAACCTACAAAGTTCTCTCTGTTACACCCTGCCAGCTACTTTTATGGAAGTTGCTAGAGGTTAGTATCTCTGAAATCACTGTAACTGACTCAAACTTGGTTGAAACTCTCTGTGGGATATGCAGTTACAAAGCAGAAACCAACATAGACACATACACAGAGAGAGAGACACACACATAGGAGGAAAAAAGGAAAATATTATATGATCACAGAAATCACATTTTGCTTAGGAACCCAGGGAATAAAGACCAAGTCCTAGATGTTTCTTGAATCAGTGTACATCAAATGGCTGAACAGTCCACTCCAAATCTGTGACCCTGTCTTGGAACTGGTGTTCTGGTTTTAATAGCTGCTTAAAGGTCTTGGAGTATTGAAGTTATGAAGAATTGGGGAATTACTGTAGGAATTCAAGGGACACACAGGTAGAGGTTTACCACTGGCAAATGGAGTCTGTTGCTCCTCCTGGCTTTGCATATGAAGTTGGTGGATCATCATCTTCCACCTGCCAACATTTGCATGGGCATGGGCTCCTGCTGAGGAACTTACTGCTAGAGAGTTTATATTTGCTGAAGCTCACTAAAGCATCTATGCAATTCTCAAGAGAAGTGAAAATTGACACTGAAATTATTATAGATCTTAAGGAGGCTTGGGATTTTCTTCAGGTTTTGCTGTACTTTGGATGTTTCTTCAAATTCTGACCTTTCTATTAAAACTCAGGACATTGCTGACAATCTGTGTGCCATGGTGCTTTCTAGGCACTCCTCTGAAGTGGTTCACATTATCCTGCTCCTGTGTGAGAATGGCTCTTACACTGTTTCTTCTTCAACCTCAACATTCAGCATCTTGGTATTGCAGTGCCTGGGTGGACCCTGCCTCCATGGAGCATCCTTACATCTACCTCCTGGAGCAGTCTTGTTTGGCCTTAAGGTTTTTCACAGACTTAAGTGATAGCATTTTTGAAAAGAGAGGGTATCTCTCCTTATTTATAGAGATTATTTCCTTTCTTTATACCTCAGTTAAGGAACTGAGCTCAGCCCTCTTTTCTTGATTTTTTTTCCCCCCGGTAAGGAATCCTTATTTTGCCTCTTTTGAGCAGTTCAGCTCTTCAGTCTGTTCAGAATTCTCACAGATGTCCTTGTCTTTAATTTGCTGTTTTTTAATTTGCAAATCCATTCCCTCTAGGGCACCAGTAGATTGCCTGTGTCTGCCTAGGTATTCACCATAGTAACTGAGTATCTGGATTTGTCCTGATATCCAAAGACACTGGATAACTAACCTTCATCTGAACTAGCAGGGAATCTGAGGAATCTCCTACCTTTGCTGATCTCCTACCTTTGCTCTGAGAATNCTCTTCAGTCTGTTCAGAATTCTCACAGATGTCCTTGTCTTTAATTTGCTGTTTTTTAATTTGCAAATCCATTCCCTCTAGGGCACCAGTAGATTGCCTGTGTCTGCCTAGGTATTCACCATAGTAACTGAGTATCTGGATTTGTCCTGATATCCAAAGACACTGGATAACTAACCTTCATCTGAACTAGCAGGGAATCTGAGGAATCTCCTACCTTTGCTGATCTCCTACCTTTGCTCTGAGAATCTTCTACCTTTGCTCTGAGAAGTCACTGATTCCAATGCCAAAGACCTCTCTTCAAGTTATTTTCTTCTATAATGTTCTGTGCTAATAAATCTATGTCCAGTCAAACTTCTGAAGTAGATAGACTGCATGGCTCAGTAATTCATGCTATTTTACAATCTAGGTACGTCTAAGAGCCAGATTCTGTCGCCACTTAAATGCAAATCTGCGTGGCTGAATTCACTTAACCAGGTGGCTTCAAATTGGAAGAGACATGAGATAGCATTATATGCATCTTCTGATGTTACAGACGTTCTTGAGCTGACTTCCACCCCACCACTGGAACTAGTTAGAGTTGGTTCTGCATAGTGTGGCATTCTCTGCATACTCGCCATGACATTTATTTGGGATGGCACAGCGAACTGCTGTAATGCTTCCCCCAAGAATTCTTTATTACTGATGTGGGAACTGTGATCCCCATGTTAGGTTCAGGAACATCCATTGCTGTTCCCTTGTTTCTGCTGAGAAAGAAGTGAGTTTCTCCTTTTTGTTAAACTGAATACAGAAATACTTTCCTCACTAGATGTGCTCTGACTGGAACTATTATACCATCTTTATCACCTCATTTGCCATGGCTCCTACACAGCCATGTGTACAAGCTGATAGGGAATACCAGATTGTATCCTTGTTACAAGAAAATTGTTGGCAAAGAGTTTGAGTCTCGGACATTTAAAGGCATTTAACCTTCCAAAAATGGAAGAAAGAGTCTACTAGTTTTTAAGGCAGGGATCAGACTTCTGCCAAATATTTGCTTTCAGCAAGTTATTTTACAGGCAGGCAGAAGAAAGGAAGTACTGTGACCGGGGAAGAGGAGAAGAGGAGGATGAGAGGCATCTACAGAGTCTCTGCTCTCTGTTAAGACTAACCCTCAGGCTGGCTTTAAGTCTATATTAACCCAGTCTTCAAATCCCAAGCCTGGAAGTGTGGCTAGAGCGTCGCCCCAGGAGTACCTCCGGTGGTGTGCACATCTGCATGCTCCCTGAAGCCTCTGCAGCACTCAGAGACAGGATATGCCATAATCTGGGCTTCAGCAGAGGTTATCTGTGCAGGAGGCTATGAGATGATGGAAGAGTGGACGGCAGTGGGGAGGGTAAGGGAGAGGACCGAGTGAAACTGAAGAATGCAGGAGGGCCAGGAGCCCCAGCAGAGGCTGCTGTGAGGTTTTTGAATGCACGGTTCATTTACATGTGTGACTGTAATGATGCTTTGGTGTAGCTGGGGGAGGGAAGGAATGACAGGCGTTTATGTTCTATTTTTATGAAGCCTCTCAGGAGAAATTAATAATAAACAGCAAACACTGAACATTATCCTTAACAGATACCGACTGGTTGAAGCCCAGTGGGTTGAGTGGGCTGAGAGGTTTATCAGATCTCATAAAGCAATGCAGTTTAACCTGGCTGGACAATGCTTGGTAGATCTCCAAGGAATACCCAGAGTGGTAAGAGAGGACAGTGGAGTATGTCTGCAGATAGCACGATTTTTGGGATGTCTTCACCTGCCATTAATACCTCTGTTTTTCAGGTTAAGTCTTGGGAGTCTCCTCACAGGGTACACACACACACAGAACAAAGGTGCTTTCCCTGTTCACATGCCAGAGTAAATTTGTCCTCACACACCTCTCAGTGTTGTGTCTCATTGACAACAGGCCTCCTTCTTCATTGTCTTAATCTTGTGAAGTTGTTTTCTTTTGTGTGATGTAGGTTTGAAATGTTGACAAATCCTCACTAAGCAATTTACATCCTGCTACCTCAAGTATAAATAGTAATATAAAATAAAAGGAATCAAAGCCCATTTTTCTGCTGCAGTTTTTTACAAGGCTTCATTGCAGTCTGCTATGGCCAGTTCTCTGATCTAACACCACAAACACTTGCATTTAAGAGATGAGCAGAAATACACATTAAGGTTATATTTTACAGTGCNTTAAGGAACTGAGCTCAGCCCTCTTTTCTTGATTTTTTTTCCCCCCGGTAAGGAATCCTTATTTTGCCTCTTTTGAGCAGTTCAGCTCTTCAGTCTGTTCAGAATTCTCACAGATGTCCTTGTCTTTAATTTGCTGTTTTTTAATTTGCAAATCCATTCCCTCTAGGGCACCAGTAGATTGCCTGTGTCTGCCTAGGTATTCACCATAGTAACTGAGTATCTGGATTTGTCCTGATATCCAAAGACACTGGATAACTAACCTTCATCTGAACTAGCAGGGAATCTGAGGAATCTCCTACCTTTGCTGATCTCCTACCTTTGCTCTGAGAATCTTCTACCTTTGCTCTGAGAAGTCACTGATTCCAATGCCAAAGACCTCTCTTCAAGTTATTTTCTTCTATAATGTTCTGTGCTAATAAATCTATGTCCAGTCAAACTTCTGAAGTAGATAGACTGCATGGCTCAGTAATTCATGCTATTTTACAATCTAGGTACGTCTAAGAGCCAGATTCTGTCGCCACTTAAATGCAAATCTGCGTGGCTGAATTCACTTAACCAGGTGGCTTCAAATTGGAAGAGACATGAGATAGCATTATATGCATCTTCTGATGTTACAGACGTTCTTGAGCTGACTTCCACCCCACCACTGGAACTAGTTAGAGTTGGTTCTGCATAGTGTGGCATTCTCTGCATACTCGCCATGACATTTATTTGGGATGGCACAGCGAACTGCTGTAATGCTTCCCCCAAGAATTCTTTATTACTGATGTGGGAACTGTGATCCCCATGTTAGGTTCAGGAACATCCATTGCTGTTCCCTTGTTTCTGCTGAGAAAGAAGTGAGTTTCTCCTTTTTGTTAAACTGAATACAGAAATATTTTCCTCACTAGATGTGCTCTGACTGGAACTATTATACCATCTTTATCACCTCATTTGCCATGGCTCCTACACAGCCATGTGTACAAGCTGATAGGGAATACCAGATTGTATCCTTGTTACAAGAAAATTGTTGGCAAAGAGTTTGAGTCTCAGACATTTAAAGGCATTTAACCTTCCAAAAATGGAAGAAAGAGTCTACTAGTTTTTAAGGCAGGGATCAGACTTCTGCCAAATATTTGCTTTCAGCAAGTTATTTTACAGGCAGGCAGAAGAAAGGAAGTACTGTGACCGGGGAAGAGGAGAAGAGGAGGATGAGAGGCATCTACAGAGTCTCTGCTCTCTGTTAAGACTAACCCTCAGGCTGGCTTTAAGTCTATATTAACCCAGTCTTCAAATCCCAAGCCTGGAAGTGTGGCTAGAGCGTCGCCCCAGGAGTACCTCCGGTGGTGTGCACATCTGCATGCTCCCTGAAGCCTCTGCAGCACTCAGAGACAGGATATGCCATAATCTGGGCTTCAGCAGAGGTTATCTGTGCAGGAGGCTATGAGATGATGGAAGAGTGGACGGCAGTGGGGAGGGTAAGGGAGAGGACCGAGTGAAACTGAAGAATGCAGGAGGGCCAGGAGCCCCAGCAGAGGCTGCTGTGAGGTTTTTGAATGCACGGTTCATTTACATGTGTGACTGTAATGATGCTTTGGTGTAGCTGGGGGAGGGAAGGAATGACAGGCGTTTATGTTCTATTTTTATGAAGCCTCTCAGGAGAAATTAATAATAAACAGCAAACACTGAACATTATCCTTAACAGATACCGACTGGTTGAAGCCCAGTGGGTTGAGTGGGCTGAGAGGTTTATCAGATCTCATAAAGCAATGCAGTTTAACCTGGCTGGACAATGCTTGGGAGATCTCCAAGGAATACCCAGAGTGGTAAGAGAGGACAGTGGAGTATGTCTGCAGATAGCACGATTTTTGGGATGTCTTCACCTGCCATTAATACCTCTGTTTTTCAGGTTAAGTCTTGGGAGTCTCCTCACAGGGTACACACACACACAGAACAAAGGTGCTTTCCCTGTTCACATGCCAGAGTAAATTTGTCCTCACACACCTCTCAGTGTTGTGTCTCATTGACAACAGGCCTCCTTCTTCATTGTCTTAATCTTGTGAAGTTGTTTTCTTTTGTGTGATGTAGGTTTGAAATGTTGACAAATCCTCACTAAGCAATTTACATCCTGCTACCTCAAGTATAAATAGTAATATAAAATAAAAGGAATCAAAGCCCATTTTTCTGCTGCAGTTTTTTACAAGGCTTCATTGCAGTCTGCTATGGCCAGTTCTCTGATCTAACACCACAAACACTTGCATTTAAGAGATGAGCAGAAATACACATTAAGGTTATATTTTACAGTGCTTTAGGAAGTAATGCACTTATTCACAGGTGGAATATTGCTAGTAAATGTCCCTACCAATATCTAAAAGTGCATCAAGTAGCAAGCATGTAAGCTTTTCCTCTAGTAAACCTCTAACCATGGCAAGATCTTGTGGCAAGATGAATAATAGAAATACCATGCAAATGTAAGTAATAATAATAACCATAATAATAATGTCTCTTCTGCATTACTGTCTAGCAGTAGACCCTTCAGTCCCTACAAAGGCAGTTCTCATTTGACAGGAGGGAATGAAGACATGGAAAACGTTTTGCTAGAGTTCACCCAACCAGTCATAGCTGAGAGTAAAACCTGTGTCCCAGGGCTCTGACCTGTCAAGTAGGCACAGTGCCTTGGAAGAAAGAGACAAATGGAACAAGAAGCATTAAATGTTATGAGGTCACTTCTATGGCATAAATAATATTGCTCTAAATCATGAAATCTGATTTACTCCCTGGACAGCTTGATAACAGAAATAATTTTGGCCAATTAAAGATCTGTAATTTGGCCAAAAATCCTTAATAGACATTCATGACCGGTGTCAGTTATGTACACTAGAAAGAATGAGCAGTAGAGGCTGGAAACAAAACTGAATATTGAATTGGAGGAGGAACTCAGACACGTGGTTTCAGGTTGGCAGGGCTGTGAATGTGTATTTATTTACATGCAAGTTCAGCAAGGTTTCTTGCAGCAATGAACCATTTATGAGTTGCACAGAATGATGAGAGTTAGAGAGAAAAGGTAGGTTAAGAATCTATTGTCTGCTGTTTCAGTCTGCTTTGATGGCTGAAAGCTTAGCAAGCACATGGAAGACACCAGAAATATTCCTCTCATGGAAGCCAAAGGAAAAGCCTCTTACAGGGGCAGGCACTGCATGTAGCCTGGGGAAGCAAAAAGTAATTATCATACACAGAAGTGCATGTTAGTAAGTTGACAGAGTACCTTCTTCAAAAAACACAGTCTGCCTAGCAAAACAGTTTTTCTTCCCACTGCTGTATTTCCCCTCGTCCTGTTCTCCTCTGAAGTACAGAGCCATAGAGGGATCTGTGGCCTTGTCCCCTCATCATCTGACACAATCACAGCAGTACATGCAATCAACAAGTCATGGAGACAAAGTCTTGCGCTGTCAAATCTTTCCTGCCTCACCCAAGAAGAGCTCTTGTATGATGGATATGTCTGGCTTAATTGGATTCTGGGCTGAATTTAATGTCCAGTAATAAGAAGAGCATTTGTGTTTGCCCATCCCTCTTGGTTGTGGTACAGGGTTTGATGGTAACAAGTTTCATTAGCTTATCCTGATTAGCTTTTACCCTGGGACATAACTTTGAAATGGCTCCTGCATCCTGCCTGGTGTTCCAGTCTGTACTGGGACAGACCCAGTGGTTCACAGACCCAGGTGCTCTGTGACACACTGATGCGTGGATGAGAGCAGGAACACCCAAGGAATTCTTACAGAACTTGTGCCACAATCAATGGTTGTATTCAGTGTAGACCTAGGCTGCATTTGTTAGCAGCAGAGGTGGCAAGGGAGGTCTGCAACGAGGGCAAGCATGCCTTCAGGATGTGAATGTGCTTTGGATGTTTATGGAATTTCTTTCTCTTACCAGCAAGGAGTTATTTGTGTTGGTTACTTTCTCCTCTCAGCTTGTACTGTAGGCGGATACTGATTTCTTCAATTAGAAAAGACTTGAGATCTTGGAGTATCACGATCTCACTCTCTCTTCATTATCTTCCAGGTCTACTTTTTTTTCTCCATTCTGGTGTTATTTACTGCTGCTTTGAATTCCCTGAGGTGAACACTATCCAGAGGCACAATTAGTAACTGTTCTCTGGGGATCCAGTGTGGCACTAGTTGGAGATATTTCACAAAAAATAGTTAAAATATGACCAACTTAATGACATTTCTCTATTACTAATCCTTCTGTTAAAGTCACAAAGAAAAGTTAGGACCTATGTGCCTCCTTGTAGTACAGTGGCATCTGCAAAGATAGCAGGAGTGATACTGGCTCTCAAGAAAAGACCTTAGAGCCCCTCTCCAAACTTCACTGGCTTCTTTCAGACAGCACCTCCTGTTTATTCTTTCTGAGTTCACCTTTATTCCTATTCCTCACTTGCTATTTTAACCTCTCTTTGCCCCAAACCTCCGTTCTACAGCTCTGCTTTGAGAGCAGGGTGTGTAAGCTACACTGTAGTGGCTGTATTTGAATAGAGCAGTGCTGAGAACAAGACTGTAAGGAAGGTTTCTGCTGCTCAATTCCCAGACAGCTCTTGGGAGGACAAGGAGCAAGGCATGCCAGCATGTATGAACAGTAGGATAGATAGGATGAAGTGGCATGTGGATAATACACCTGTATCCTTATTAGAATGTCTTCCTTTCCCTCTAGATATACATCTCTGGCAGGCAAATGAGGTCTGAAGAGTAAGATCTGTTCATCAGTAAGAAGAGCCTTCATTTGGATGCAGATAGTTAGCATTTGAGTCAGGACAACTCTTAAGAGCTGAATTGGCTAGGATTCACTGCACGAGACTTGAAATCAGATTATATACAAATTTAGTGGAAATACTGTTTTAGTGGGAGCTGGAGAAGATCCCAGATGAATAACAATCAGATTTGCTTTCAACCTTTGCTCTTGGACAGCTGTGTCTTTTGTATGTGCTGGGAAAGACTAAAATAGTTTGAAAACAGTATCCATATGGTTCCTTATCGCAGTTCTGGGGCATTCTCTGTCCTTCTCACTGCACAGAGGAGCTAGCAGTTTAGTAAGACCAAGATTTGACATTCAGCAGTGTGATGTTAAAGGATTGTGTATAGCAAGCCCGGGTACGTTCCGTTTCAATCAAACCTGTTCTGCTTAGGAAAAACTTGAAGGACAAAGGATGATTAGATGTAGAACTGGTGCCTACACAAGCAAGTATGTGGTCAAAGACACTGCAAGCTTTATTTACTCTTCTTTGGCTGGCATATTGACAGCAGTTATTATATGCTTCCTCTGAAAAGAGTAAGAATTCCGTAGAAGCCTCCAAACTCCTCTCTTAGATTCTGTACCTTGGACTCGACATTGAGGTCTTGCTGTGTGTCGTGGGAAAATTTTCAATCCTCTGGAATCCTTGCAGGTTTTTTGCCAATGGGGAATCTCTCAGTACATGTATGTTTTCCTTACATTTTATTTATTGGATAACATCTAATATGGTTAACCTTTGCTAGAATCTCTGATCCTGTGAAAGCCGACTGCTCCGGGCAGCACCTTAACAATGGTACCTGGAACACGCCGTGGAGTCATGGCCAGCAGATACACCACATGGCCGAAACAGCAAAAAAATCCCTATTTTTTCCTATACTGATGCCTTTTATACAATTCAGCACTGCTTTGCAAACGAACTTGGGCTGTCCTATGGCAGTAATAACTATGAGATCTCAATAAATGCTAAAAAAGTGTGGTCCATTCAAGTGCAGCCTAACCACAAGACTCCAATCTGCAATGCAACCTGTTCAACAAGATGGCAAATTCTGTCTCGTCTCCATCCACCTGAGAGTGGGTCACTGTTTGGAATTGAGTATGGGAATAGAATCCAAGTCCTGCTATCATAAGACCTAATGAGACAGAGTCTTCTCCTGAAGTTATTTCAAGAGCATGACTTTGGCAAGGAAAAATATTGCTATTCTAAGACCTTGCAGGTTCCAAAATAACACCTTGCTAGAACATCCCAACGTACTCTTTCACTGAGCCTTGTCTGTGCTGGATCAAAAGTAGCAATATGATCTTCACTGCTCATTACACAGTACTGTGTTAGGGTAGAGACAAGAATAAAATTGTTATGACAGTGGTTGTTCCTGGAGATAAAGGAATTAAAGTACCTAGTTATGAGGACATAGAAACAGGGTCTGAAATGTCTTATGTTTTCTAGTTATTCTGGTAAATTACTTTGGAAAAAAAATAGATGGTGGTCTTCAACAAGCCTAAAAGGGTCAGAAAATTCAATTGTTCTGCTCAAAGGTATAAAGCCAAATGACCCCCAAGTTGGATGGGACTTCTGATCTGCTGGAGGGTAGGAGGGCTCTGCAGAGGGATCTGGACAGGCTGGATCAGTGGGTCAAGACCAATGTTGTGAGGTTCAACAAGGCAAAGTCTGTGCTGGGTCCTCTCCTTAGGTAACAGCAGCCCCCTGCAGTGCTACAAGCCAGGGGAAGAGTGGCTGGAAAGCTGCCCATTGGAAAAAGTCCTGGGGGTGCTGGTCAACAGCAGCTGAACATGAGCCAGTTTGTTCCCAGGTGGCCAAGAAGTATATTTTTTATTAAAAACTTATTTTGATGATGTTCTTTTTCATGCGAGACGCTTCACTGTCTCTTCACAACGCCTTTTGTACAGCTCTGGGATGTCTTCATGCACTACAGAGTGTTTATACCACACAGCTGCTGCCAAAACTAGAATTTCCCCCATCACACAGCTTCCAAGGCTAAACTAGAGTCTAGGCAGAATGTGTTCGCCACAAGACTCAAGAGTTCAACAGCTCCAAGTGCTAAAGTAACCACAGATGCAGATAGAGCCACTGCTGTTGCCTTTTCCCAAGGTGGGAAGTGTTGTCACACCCCAGCATGCAGGGTCTGGAACCATTGTTGATGTAGCTTCACAGCTGAAGTGTGAAAGCACAAAGAGCACTTCCAGCTTATGCTGAGCCACATGGTGTCAGCTTATGCTACAGCCCTGCTGGCACCAGTGTACCGAAGCAAAGTTGTTAAATCTCAGTTGTTAGAGGAGATTGCCCAGATGTAAGTACTGCGAAGTTCAAAAAGTCTGCATCAGCCATCTTGTTTCAGGAGCAGAAGCATAATCAATCCCACAGCTCCTCACTCTGAATTCTAATAACTGTTTATGAAACTTACCTGAAATATCTCTGCAGAAATCAGGCTCTTACAATGGAGGAAAATCTCTTGTGTTTATGTTTCCAGAACCACGCCTTAGAGGTATTTTTTTCCCTCCAAATACAAAGGGCTCCAGCACACAGTGGGAAGTTCCAAGCTTCATTAAGTAGAGAACAATCGTGGTTTTGTAAGTGAAATGCTTAGCAAGTTAAGCGTCCCCACAAGGCACGAGTCAGCTGGAATAAGGCACTACTGAGATGTCCAGTAGTACAGACAGATTTAAGTAGCCCATTTAATTCCAGGTGAACTGTACATATGGTTGCAGGTGGCTGTATAGGTTCCCATAATCATCAGTGACTGAAGAACTGCTCTTTTGGCCAGGTATATGTACATATCTTTGACCAGATATATATCTGTGTCTACGTATCTATATATGAGTGTTAGGCAATGTGGAATCCTCTGAATTGGACCCCATGTTGCTACAAGCCAACATTGGTCTCTTGTTCTGAGATAGGGCATGGATGAACAATTACTGTATACAAGGCTAAGAAGAGATGCCTTCTCCATTTCTGTGGTAATTTTTTCCCAGTTTTGCTGCACCAGGAACAGTATAAAATAACCCAACTCCTGCAACTAAGACTAACCTAAACTGTCATTGTCTTGATAAATTGATTTGACAGAATATTTGATTGTATGTCCTACTAGTTATAAATCTCAGGAATTATTTAACAGTTAAGATGGGCAAAGGGAACAACTTTCATACATTTTCCAAATCTTAGAACGCCTCATTAATTCCAGCTGTTCTTCTGCAACTTTATCAAGGTCAGGATTTTCTGAAGCTGTGAAATCTCCTCTTAACTAAAACCCAGGTATCTGTGATGGTCATGTGCTGAGCATTTGAGTTTCGTCCTCTCCCCGTTTGCATTGGTGCGAAATGGTACTTTCTTTCCAGGGCAATTACTTATGCAAATACAGCTGCTCTTGGTGTCAGCCAGCTGCTGTGTCCACAGCTAGCCTCAAACACTGCCTGCTTTCCATATGTCAAAGCCCTGGTGGAAGCATGTGGGTGTGTATGGAAGGGAAATGGGCAAATTAAATTTCCTCTGAAGCAGTGGTAACTATTGCTACCTGTCCCTTGAGACATTCGAGTCAGCCCTGCAACACGGCCTGCACTTTTCCTCTGCTCTTCTTTTTCCCACAGCAGAAGCAACTGAGCTCTCCATCATCAGGGAACAGCACCATTTAGCCTTGGGTATGCCAGCAAGCAACCTATGTCCAGGTCTGCATTCCTAATTCTCCTTGTGGTCCTTCCCTGTTAGGAAATCACTCCACTTTGAGTTATGCTGCTGATGCAGCAGCCCTAGGTACCTGTAGGTGTAATATTAACTGGGTTTCCAGAGCCAAGGCCCCAAATCAGAGCTCTAAAGCCTTCTGCAAGCCAAGCTCTGGTCTTCCTTGCTGCATTCAATTGCAGTCCTTCTGTTAGAGCTTTGTGTCAAGCCTCGACAGCAGAGCCGGTGCAGCTCAGCCCTTGGCAGCTGGACTTACTGCACGGAACAATCCTGAAAATCCTTGGTGGGTGTGCAGAGTAACATCACCACTGACATTTAGTGCATCGGCCCAACGTGGTGGGAGCAAGCTTTCCAGCTTGTCTTTAGCTGGTGGTGCAATTCACTGTCGTGCTGTGCTGGTATCCAGCAGAGAGCCCTGTGGGGGCACAGAGCTGCAGGGTGCCAGCAGCACATCTGCCCCTGCAGTGCCGCCAAGGACAGGTCTGCAGCAGACACTGCTACCAGGGGCCACAGACAGCTCAGAGGTGAGCTCTATCAATGGAGCTGATTTGCGTGTTTGTGAGATTCTGCATTACTGAACAGCACTCCTTCATTTACTTCTGTGTCATTCTCCTGTGCTAGGGACACTTTGCTTTTAGCCTCTGGAAAATTCCAGGGCTTTCTTCATGTAGTAAGAGGTTAAGCATGAGTGAGAAGCCAGTAAAAAGTGTAATCTTGGTTAAAAACAGATCAAATGCTCAGTCATAATAAAAATCCTTTTACTGAGTCCTATTTTGACAAATACAAAAAGTAAAAATAATTTATTCTTACTGAGGAAGAGAGCTAAATTCTGTTTATATCTCACAGTCCCAATAATTATAAAAGGGGTTGCCAATTCCACGAATACAAGTCTTTCGCTTTTTTTTAGTGTTCATATGTATTGGCCCAAAATAGGAGAGAAGAAAAAAGATGTTTGCTCTGCTAGCAGAGCAGGCAGAGTGCTGGTTCTGGATCTCTTCAGAAAGACCACATACTCATTGGCATGAGGCTGACAAACTATAATTATTATATGAGGTACTGGAAGGGATTTAGAGAATGCTTATCAGTGTTATTAGAAGTGAGCTTTTGCCAGCTATTTCCATTTTATGTAGTTATAAATATATTATTTGAACCAAGAAGAAAGGTCCTTTGCATAGTACAAAATAGAAGAGGCATGAAAAGGTGTTTCAAACTGCAGAAGATCCCTATCAGCATGCATTTGCCAACATGTAATTATTCCATTACATATATAACTTTTAAAAATTGATGATATTGAAGACAGTTGGAAGTGAGGGATGTTGTCTTGGAAAAGGTCACATGTTAGCTTGGAAAAATAGCTTTCTATTAAGAAATTATTTGACACAATTTCTGTTTATGGTAATTATTTAACTGAAATTATTTCAGGAATTTACACAAACTCCCCCTCACACATGCTTTGAATTTTTAGCAACTTCCTAGTTGTGATATCTGAAGTATAGTTTTGGCTACAACTTATGAAACTTCTGCTCATTGCAGTGAGTGCTGTGTGTGTAACCAGAGAATCTCCTCCACATGATCAGATGTACACACAGAGAGAATATCAGACTGCTCTTTTATAGAGTAGCTGCTTTTCCTGAGTGCCACTACTCAGCCTGTTAGCAAGCCAAAGAAAATGATGTTGTGGCTTGATTAGCACAAAAAGTCATCAACTGTTTCCACCACTGACAGGATATGAAGAGGCTGAAGATGCACATTGGACTGCATAGTTGTCCTGGGTTCAGTTTATTATCCCCATTTGTCTGTAGCTCAGAAAATAAGTTTTTACACCTTAAAGACTGGTTCTGAGAGCAAAGAGGGGGGATGAAGAAGCCCACAGTTTGTTTTCACACTTTGTTCTTCCCTCCTCCACATGCTTTCTGCGGGACAGTGTGTCTGCAGCATGGAGAGAGCAGTGGGACAGAGTTCTCTGCTTTTTAGTTTTAGCTAGCTAAGGCAGAGAAGTTCTTTGGACTGTGGTTCTTTCTTTTTCTTTGGACCTGTTTAAACCTGCTCTGGATGGAAACACCCAGAAGAGGACTGGGAGCTCACACCTGTGGCCCACAGGGCTGGGCCTGGGCTGCAGCATTTCCAGTGCCAGAGGAACTGATAACAGACCAGGTGAGCTAAGCTACAGCCCACCAAGGGGACTTTCCGAGTTTGTCATCTCTTTTGGAGCACCAAGAAGTTTTATTGTTTAATATTTTTCAATTTTTTTGTGCTGGTGAATGCTTTGCCTGTTAAATAAACAGCTTTTTCCACTTTTCTCCAAGGAAATCTTTTTCCCGAACCAGTTGGGGGAGGGGCCACTCGAATTTGCTTCCTAGAGGAAACCTCTTTAGAGGATTTTCTCCCAGAATTGCCCTAAACCAGGACAATAGTTCAGCATTGTCCTGGATTGTAAGATAAATGTGTATTCTATTTGCCATCTGTTAAAGGTGGGGCAGTTATCTTCTGTTAATTGGGCAGTTTTCTTTATCTCTTCCACAACCAATCCTCCCTCCGGGGAGATATCTGCTGTCCATGGGCCATTGAGCCTCACTGCATGACTGATAAAATGACATCATCCCTTTGTGAGATGCTCCGCCCAGGGGGAGGAGCCAAGATTCCTACCTGCATATAATCTGAGATTTTGGGGCACCAGAGCAACTTTCCCGCTAGATTCCCAGAGGAGCAGTCTTTTTCTCCACTAGATTCCTAGAGGAAGACCAGGCCCATCTACACCACCAGTAGAGTTTCACAAGTAGACTACACCCTTCTACAGGATCACTGCTTCAGCAGGACCCAGAAGCCAGTATGGACTCTCCCCCTGCAGTTGATTCCTGAGCACATCCCATTCCTTTTCCCACTCTCGCCCATTTCCAGCATGTAGGAAAACGTGTCAGTTAGCCCAACCACACCTGGTAGACTTAACAAATTAATGAGATTTCCTTCAAGTGTTTCTGGGTAACAAAATGGACTTGTCAGCAGCAATTTTCATTGAATACAGTGAATTCACAGATGACATCTTTATGTCAAGTAGCCTGTCACCAAGAGAAAACAGTGTGTTCAGGTCCGTGGCAGGGGAACAGACCCTGCTGAGGCAGAACATGAGGCCACAGTTCATTTTCACCATTTACCAGACACATTGCTGACTTTGATCCCAAGCCCAAACCACCACCTTACATTAAAGAGTGTCTATCACTACATGCTCAGACCCTCTTTGTACACATCCACATGTCTACTGGTCATGTTCTTTGTGCTGAAATAGGTGCAAAGCACCACAATTTCTTTCCAAAATCCATGCATCCATCTGCCCCAAGAATTTTTTCAAGGTAGAAGTGAAGACGAACAGAAGAAATCCCTGCCACTTATATGGATTAAAGTAAGCTGAGAAACCAACTGTTCAGGAAGATATGGCATTAATCTCCCCATTCCTAGAAGCAGATGGTGATAAATTAATGGCATATTTAACATATTTGTTGTAGTCACCCAATGAGTTAACCAAAAAAAGATCAGATCACAGGAGCATTGGCTCAGACCCTCTTCCTCCAACACAGGAAATTCCATTTCCCCAGCACGGTGCTTTGCACTTATCCTTCCAAGCTGTGCTGGTCTGAAAACCCCACAATAGCTCAGACACACATTTGCATCAGAGTGTCACATTGGATTGTCATTTTCCAAACAGTAGTGTATGCATATGGTATTTTATACTAGCAAGGGCAATTTTTTTTAAGATATTTTATAGGGTCTCTAAAATTGACATATTCTAGTGAGAAACTGTAAATAGCATCTTCATCCCATCCCCAAGAACTAAAAAAGGAAATTTATAGTAATGCTGTGCAAAGAATGTATGACTTAAAATGAATTTTTGTACCAAAAAAGAAGATGATGATTGAGCAGGTGCTAGGTAAGTTGTAGAGGATAAGTGCTGATCTTTCAATAATCAAATTTATGGGGAAACATAATGGAAGGAGACATTTTCTCCAACACTCATGAGGTAATCAAGGCAAGCCAAGTTCGAGACTACAAAACATACTTGATTTTTCATTTTTGGCAGGCCAGCAGAGAGAATAGATGCTCCTGGCAAGCTCCCCCTTCTTCCTCCCTCCTAGCATGACTTTGAGTAGTGGAGAGAAGAAGGAAAAACAACTTTGAGAATTCTGAAGAGCTGTAGAATGATAGCACTCAGGTGGGCTGGACTTGAAAGAGGGGCTACTGTGCATCCTGGTTAGGCTGGGCACATCTGTGTGCATTGTACCTTCATCCATCGTGCTGCCACTGCACAGTGGGGTTCCTTCATCAGTTTGCTTTTGTTAGGCAGGACTGTGGGCTGGAATTTAGACAGCATCAGGACACATCTTCATTTTTGTCATGCAATTAACTAGATATGGAAGCCTGTGGAGGGTTATAGGGCAGAGCTGGACAGGCATTGGTATGAAATAAGTTACGAAAATACTTGATCCCTGAATCCCAGTGACACACAGGTTGGGATTATAATAGTTGCTGGGAATGTAAAATAAAATTGTAGTGATGCCTAAAGATTTTTAGCTTTTTATATTTTTCCTATATTTGTAGCTTTGTAGATTGCTAATGTATGTGTAGTTCCTATTACTTTTGCTACCCTTTTACCCTATGTCTTGGAACAATAAGCTAATCTTCTAACTACATTCCTGAAATACTATTTAGTCTTATTCCAACAAGAGAACCAGCTACAAAGACATTCTGTTTTCCAACCAGAATCTGGAAAGACAAAACAAAGTGGGGCAAAGAAGCCCCTGGACTGATTCCAATGGGGCAGTACCCAGGGAAGTATTACCTAGCCAACTACTCTCCTAATTGGACAATATATGATAGGTATACTAATCAACTAACCTTATAAAAATGGTAGAATTACTGTACCACTTGCAGGTTTTGCCATATTGTGTAGCCGAAGGCTTTCAAGTAAATGTTTGTTTTTATATTATCATACTAATATTGTTTCGGAAGGTTTGTTCTATTTCCAGGCAACAATAGTTTCGGGCTTGTTGCACTCCTACACTTCACTATCTTGGTTGATAAGGCCCATGACCCTTAACACAGAATTCTCTCAGTCAGTCACTTTGGTTCTGGTTTGTGTAACTGTTTTTCTGAGATAGCCAACATCAAAAGTTTAAGAGGAAAGAATAAAAAAGAGCTATGGGCTTTCTAATGCTGATAAGTTTGAGTCCTACACATTTGCTTTGGGAAGGGTATGCATCAGTCCCTCTCTGAATCTTATCAAATTCTTGCCGTCAACAGTATCCCGTAAGAATGAGAAGGCCATCAGGTTTACAGGAACTCAGTGAACTTAAATTCCAGAAATTACTTTGAATTTCTTTTTAATAATTTATGTTTCTTTACAATATGAATGCTGCCCATACTCAACTGTCTCCAAAACACTAGTCTAATGCCCTAAAATTGAGATGAGCCATTAAGACAGCTAGAAAATTTTGTGGTATTCTGCAGTGAAGAGTGAAGAAGTGGGGAGAAGTAGCTAGTTGTTAGACAGTACTCTTGGAAAGAGTGCCTTTTTGAGATCCCATTTCAACTCTCAGTTCCAGGTTGACTGGAGTCAAAAATAGATCTGTCACAGGAGAGAGGTGATAGAAGGAGTAAGGTCTGCAGCTAAGCTTAGCTAGGTGGTGTCACAGTTCCATTGGTAAGTAGAGGTAGCATTGAGCTATATTTTGGGGGAGTCAGAGGACTGCAACTGACCTTTCGTTAACTTAGCATTGCTGAACACAGTTCCTGTTTGTGGTTCTCCAGTGCTCATCTGATGAAAGATAACAGCCAGTAAAATTTCATCTGAGATGACTTCAGTTCTTCTTCGACTCTTTCTGCCCTTAGCCTTCCCCTGCTAGGCCATGATTTTCTGCGAGTCCATCTGTTCTCCTGGCAGCCGTCGGAAAAAAGGCAAGCTAGAGACAAGTGGCAAAACACTTCAGGAAGGCTGAGATATCCAGCACTAAAACCAGTGACTTTTGGTCAAAGCCTCTGGCTTTTCTTCAAAAGGTGGCGTTTTAAAGAGAAACCAGAAAGGCTGCATGAGTTGGACTAGATATTTACTGGTAGAACATTGCTTGATTTAGCATTGTCTGATTTCTAAGAACTGCTGTGTGCTTGGGCCAAGGGCAAGGCTGCTGGATATGCAGGCCAGTAGGGCTCAAGGATCAGAATCTAGAAATTGGTAGTACTGGCATTTGGGAACCCAGTGATCTTCATTTATGGAACATGCCACCAGTCCTACCTAACTTTCCAGAGCAGTGGAATGGATGCAGGATTGTTGCACCATGGTAGAGAGAGGTACACTCTGTTCAATTTCAGTGAGAACAATTTTCATTCTGTCTTGTTTTGGCATTTCTTGTAGTCTAAAATCATTCATGCAGAAAAACACAGAGCTGCTCTTTATCTTTGGGAAAAGGCCACACAGGATATATGTTTAATTAAAGCTGATTTCTGGAGAGCAGGGATCACAACCATTTTCCATATGCTGTCTGGGCGTTTGCTTTTGTGGGGGTGCAGGAGAACAAAAAGAGGTTAGGTTTGTTTACCATAACACAGCTCTCAATAGATAGGCATCTCTATTTCAAGACAGCTCTCATCAGTGTTAAACTAGTGGGCATTGATGCTTAGGGGACAACACTGACTGAGCAGAAAGCCCCAGGCACTTGTCCAGAGGGAAGATACAGCATTAACGGAATTTTAGGAAAGTTTTCTTCATTTGGCCCTGTGATGTGCAAGCCACAGATACTTTCAATTTTTGGACCTCAGTTGTTCCTTCTACAATGCCAGTTTAAAAACTGGCGAAAGAGAAAAAAGGAGGAAAAAAGCTTATCTCCTTGGGATCCATTGATGAAAGACCAAGGCAGCATTGATCATAGAGCCCCTTTGTTGCACAGTCCAACTTTCTGAGAAGCCAGGAAGGTAGAGCTAACTCCTGATCTGATCGCACAGCTTGTGCTAGCCAGGAGGTTTGGCACAAGCCTCTCTAAAATTCATCACAGAGCAGAAATTGCTGTGGCTGGACAGTTCATTCACAGATATCCCTGTCGAGGCTGCAGGCAGCTGGCTGCACGACACCTCTTGTCAGGAGTAATGTTAAAGACAACTGAGTAAAATTCAGTCAGCTGTTTTCTCTCAGAGGAGAGAGGGCTAATGTTTCAATTGACAGCATGGGTAACTTCAGGGCCAAGCTATCTCTGCATTTAAGATAGGTCTGGACTGTCAAATCCTTGCCTCCGGAGTGGGCATCCCAACTAGATGGAGCAAGGCACTGACAGGCTCATGCTGTTTTCAGTCCTCCCTTTGCATCTGTGTTTCCCCTTATCCTCTGCTGCTCCTCCACACACTGGTCTCATAGTGCTGGCAGCAATTACCCCAGCATTTCTCCTCCACCTCTCCCTGAGCCCCTTCCTCTTTTGTGCCACCCAACTCACCCAGATCACCTTTTCTTCTCGCTGGTTTTCCCTTCCAAGGTTTCATCAATATGCTTGAATATAGACTCAAATATGATCCCACCACTTGCCCAGTGTCTTGCTCTCTCGCTGTCGGCATTGGGGGGGAAACAGGCTACAGTCACGGTGGGGAGAATTCACCACCACTGCAAAGCTTCATCTCCTGCTGCCTGCTCCTACCGTGAGTGGAGCTCTGCTTGTGGCTGTGGCTATTGCATGGAGACCTTATTAACGCCCTGCCTCATTAAAAATGACCCTTCAGCCCCTGCTCAGGTGCCTCAGGGGAAACCCCAGGACCTCGAGCCCTTTTTCCCTCCAAGGCAGCCTCTCCCAGCTGTGTTCAGGAGCCAGACTGTGACTGCCCAGCACTGCAGCTTCTCTGCCATTGCCCTGGATTTTTGGGTACAGGATAGCCACGCACTACCTACCTGCTGGGACACCCCTCGGCTCCTGCCACAGATGCAGAATTTCTGCTGCCTCTTGCTTGCTGCCCTGGCTCAGCCTGCCCTGCCATTCCGCTGCCCCGCAAGTCCTGCTGCAGCCCATCTTCGCCATCCCGCCATTACCGCGTGAGGGAGNTGTGGCTGTGGCTATTGCATGGAGACCTTATTAACGCCCTGCCTCATTAAAAATGACCCTTCAGCCCCTGCTCAGGTGCCTCAGGGGAAACCCCAGGACCTCGAGCCCTTTTTCCCTCCAAGGCAGCCTCTCCCAGCTGTGTTCAGGAGCCAGACTGTGACTGCCCAGCACTGCAGCTTCTCTGCCATTGCCCTGGATTTTTGGGTACAGGATAGCCACGCACTACCTACCTGCTGGGACACCCCTCGGCTCCTGCCACAGATGCAGAATTTCTGCTGCCTCTTGCTTGCTGCCCTGGCTCAGCCTGCCCTGCCATTCCGCTGCCCCGCAAGTCCTGCTGCAGCCCATCTTCGCCATCCCGCCATTACCGCGTGAGGGAGACAGGAGCGGCCACAGCGCCCCCTGCAGGTGCTGCCGCCCTGCCCGGCCGGGAGCCAGCAGCGCCCCCGCTGGCTGCGAGCGGAGCTGCGGGGGCCGGGCCGCGTGTCAGCCTCCTGTACACACGCTGAGAAACAGCCGCTGCCAGCCCTCGTCCTGCCTTGGCTGAAAGCCCCGCAAGGTCAAAGTAAGAATAATTCCCAGGGACAGGGGAAATAGTCTCCATCTGTGAAAAATGCATATTATATGATTGGCTTTTCGCAAACATTAGAATGAATACTATATGTGTTGTTTTAGAAAGTTATGTTGTATTAATTTTTGTAGTGCTGTATTAATCTTTTAAATGTAGGTTTTTGTAAAGATGTGATATTAAAATAGAAACTATGTAATGTAAGATACTTCTTGTAACTAACTCAAAGAATGAATAGGATAACCGAGAAATTCTTTGCCTAAAGAAAACAACACGAAGACACCCAGGAAAGAGTTACTGCCTCCTTAGCTTTACCTTAGTAGACACTCTGGAGCCAAGGAATTGATTTACGTGATGGGACGAGGAACAGAGATTAAACAGAAGACACCCTTTGTTTGAGAGGAATGTTTGAATCATGTATGAAGAAATATGAATATGCAACAGGCTATTGCTTTTAAGGGGTAACCCTTATTAGTGCTTTGTGCTTTTCCTGAGAGAGGAGCACCCAGACATCTGTAATTCTTTGCTTTTTATTGTCTCTTTTATTGTCCTAACTCTAATTATCCCAACTTGTATTATCTCAATTTTTTATTACTAAACTTTTAAAATTTTAAAAAGGAAACAAGGGTGAAGCGTTTTTCACACCATCCTAAGGGAGGCTCCCATCTTCCTTGGCAGGCACCTGTCTTCCAAACCAAGACACACTGACTAGACAACTGAACAAAACCTCCACTGAAATTGATTTATGGAGGATATGGAGAAGAACAATTGGCAACCACTTGGTAGTAAAACATCAAAGCAATGAAGAGCAAGGAGACCCCAGACCCCAATAATGCTGTTGATCTGGACTGCCGCATGAAGCATGGAGAGTTTAGGTCATGGGGGTATAATTGTCCAGGGATTTCTTTGTTTGGGGTCCCTCTTTTGAGGCGTCAAGCTCAAGATACCAAATGCCATAATTGATTTCTTGCAATAAAACTATCTAATTGCAATGAGAGCCCAGTGTCTAAAATTTCTGTAACACTAAGATTTCTAACTTTGGATGAAATCTTGTGTCTTTCTTATCTAATAAACACATTTTTAGTGTTTTGTTTTCCTGTTTTGCTCAAATTGGTTACTTCTTAGGATTTTGCTTTTCTCTTCTATGGTCTTTTTCTCTTGTCATGGTCTCAGTCCCCCTACTTGTGCTTTTCCCATCAGTTCTCCACTACTATTCCTGGTAATGCCCAGTAGTTATGTGCTAAGGCCATTTCTGTGCTCTAGGGAGGCTTCATGAGAAATGTCTTCAGAGGTAATTTAGCCACTGGTAAGAAAAATATCAACTACTTCGCAATGTAAAAGAAAACAAATTTAAGAACATGTTTCTGCCCCGAAAGAAATAGAATTAAAGACAGACAAAACTGTTTTTCATGACATGTATGGGATCGTGAAACGAATGCTGCTAGAAGGAAAACTTTTGGTTTGTGCACTTTTGCCCCATTCTCCACAGGCTGACATCAGAAGCAGAACAGGTAAGGTGAGGGAATAAAACTGTCAGCCCCCTTCTCTCTGTTCCTCTCCACCCTGGAGTAAAAAATGTTCATGTAATAATTAGACTACTCTCTCAGCATCACTAGGAGTCACTGTCCCCTTGGAACAGCTCTAAAATTGGCATACTCCCTTGAGATTTCTGCTGAGTGAACACTGACCCACTGTGGTTTGTTTTTTCTTACAGGAATGAAACTGTTTTACACCAGTTCTGTTGCCCAGCAGCTGATGCAGAGCAGAAGCCTTCCTCTCCAGACTCTTCACCAAGGTGGGAAATTGTTGTCAGAAAGACCTTTATTTTTTCTACTTCTTTATCATCTGGCACTGATCTTTCTGCCCCAGACAAAACTCACATATTACACATGCCAATCCACCTCCATCCTCCCCTACATCCCATGTTCCCAACATTGCTGTCCCCCTCTTTTCTCTCCCAGAGGTTGCTGTTCATACTGTTGTGTAATTGCCTGCAACACCCACCCCCTGATCTCCACTCACACTCACACAAAATGTTTTTTCAGCCTCTCTTCAAATACCTTCTTCCGTTGATCCACATTCATGCTTGTACCTCTTCTTACTCTATGTGACACTGAACATGCATGCTTCACTCTTCTCCTTCAAATGATTTAGTTCACACTCTGAGGTTCCTGGACACACACTATAACATTTAAAGTACAGCAAAAGTCACCCAAAAAACTCAGGGTTCTGTCACACACACTGAGATGGGGTGGGGGGAACATTTTTACCTGTGTCAAATGGTGTGAGCTTGCCAGTGAAGAACAGCTATAGGCAGGTACTATTAACTATTACCAGCTTGTGTCCAGTACAACCAGGTGTGGGGACACCAGCAGTTTTCAGCTCTTCCTCATCAGTGAAAGATGTCAGTGCAAAGACCAAGGGGTCCAAATAGCTTCAGAGGTAACCAAGATGCATATATTTCATTTAGCTTCCACACTTGGCCTTGTCTCTCTGTTCTTGCCATCTCCTTCCCCTCTCACAACTTCCCACCCTTACCTCTTACAGACCTACTCTGTTTTTCCAGGCCTCATCACCCTTCTGACAACAGCAAAGAGGTTTCTCTTTAAAGATTTCTCTCATTACACTGCTAGACTTTGACCTTTGGCACCTGTGTAAAAAGCCTGAGTTACTAGCAGGTCTCTGAAAAGGACTGGGCAGATGAATTGCAGTAGTGAGGCTACTGCATTTTTAAAATTATATTTGTCTTGTTCTACTCACTGGAGCAGACTGTGGCTTCTGATTTCCTTCCAAGAAAAAGTGTGAGTGCTAGACAACTGTGAAGAGAAGAGGGATGGGTGGGTGTGTATGCTTAAAAGTAGGGTTCAGCCACACTTGGAGACAGGGTAAAGAAGCAGGACCTCTCCTGCCCATTTGTGTGTGAAGATGGAAGGGTTAACCCCCATGATCAGTCTGTGCTGAGGGTTTTCAGTTGGTGAAGTTTATAGGACAGCCTTGTCGTGGCAGATGGGGAGATGCTGGCAAGGAAAGGGAGACAGCAGAGGAGGAGACCACGGAGATTTCTGTGGTAGGGAAAGCCACCTCTCCCTTACATTTCTGAAGTGAAAGAGTTTTGTTTAAGTATTCTAGTTTGTCTAGAACTAAGAATCAGTTTTGCCATAGTGTTCTATCTTTATACCCTCATCCTTGACCCTGCCCCATTCTTATCCCAGCCTCCATCTTACTTCTGATGAGATCCCTCCGTTTCTAGAATGTTCTTATTCTACAAGGCTGTCAGTCATACAGTCTTAAGCTCTAGGACCATTTTTGTCGTGTTCTTTGTCAGGCCTTCCTTTTGTCCTGCTGACTCCCAAAGGCCCTGCCTATCCCTTGAGCCTGAGTTTGCCTGCGCTTCTTCTGCTAAGATGTGACATGTAAATTGAAGAAGGAGTGATCACCTATTTCAGTAATTTAACAGCTTTGGCAAGCTGCATCTGAAGATGAGTCTGAGCCAGGAAATCCTGAATTGGGGATGAATGACAATGACCCCTATAGCGTGTTGCATCTGGGCTCCTCCTACTGATCTATGCCTTTTGTAGCTTGTCCCACACTGCAGGCCTCATGCATTCCTTACTTTTTTCCCCAGTCTTCCTTGTGTCCTTGCCATTTCTAATGTCTCCAGACCCCGACAGCAGTCCTGAATCTGTCTGTGTGTGACACAATATTCTATGCAGAGATAAAGATGGTTGAAGCCACCATGGCTATTTGAAGGTGAGAAACAGGCACAGAGAGTTATTAAACTCACTATTTAGCTTTATGCTAGCCATGAAACATCTAGTCTTTGCCAGGTGTTGCAGTCAGCCACGGTCTTCCTTTATGTCCAAAGCCACATATACAATGCAGGGAGGAAGGCAAAAGAATGTCAGAGAGGGAAAAACCCAGTCAGCATGGTGCTGATATCCATATGGTGTTCTGGAATTGCTCAGTAGGCTTCTATATCATTACGGAGTCTGTCACCCTGCTCAAATCATGAATAGGTTCCCCATTGAACCAAGGCAGAATAAAAGTCAATAAAGACTGAAATATGCGGGTCAATGTCCTGGTTTAGGGCAAATTTGGGAGAACACCTCCAAAAGGGGTTTGGGAGAAAACCCCCCAAAAAGAAACCCACGCGGCTCCTCCCCCAACTGGTTCGGGAAAAATCTCCTCGGAGAGAAGTGGAAAAAACCTGTTTATTTAACAGGCAAAGCATTCCCCAGCATAAAAAAAAGAACAATACCAGGTGACAAAACTGCTCTCTGAAGAGATGCCCAATTCAGAAAGTCTCTCCTGTGGGTGGTGGCTCTGTTAGCAGTCCCTCTGCGCTGGGAAAGGCCGCTGGGCCACAGAGTGCAGGCTCGGTGCTTCCCCAGCTCCCCAGTGCTGAGCAGGTTCAAACAGTTCCAAGAAAAGGGAAAGAAAAACAGTCCAGGGCAAACTTCTCTGCCTCAGCTAGCTGAACTAACTAAAAAGCAAAGGAGAGCTCTGTCCCTCTCCGTCCGTGCCCAGACACCACAGTCCAGCAGCATGTGTGGGAGTGAGAGCAGTGTCTGATAATAAACTCTGTGCTGCTGCTTCTCCCCGCCTTCACTCTCAGAACCAGTCTTGAAGGCACAGAATATAACATCCAGCATAAACAGAACAGACAACTGGGGATACAAGCATCATAAAGTCACCCTAGGACATTCAGACAGCCTGAACAGGCAATCAGTTCCTGGGTGAGCCAAGCAGATCCCTAAATAAGCTCATAGGGCTCCTGGTGGGAGAGCCTTGTACATAGGGGCTCTCTGAGCAACTCTTCTGTGTCCTGCTGAATGGACAGCCAGTAACAAGTGGTGCAGCTTTGAATTCTGATAAACCAGCTCAGGTTTATTCTCTCTTTTTCCCTTCTGATGGTTTCTCTAAATGAGATAAATCCTGTCAGAACTGATGCCACTAATAACCATCAGCCATCTAGCTTTAATTAGCGTTTGCTTCATTAATGCCCCAACTCCTCTCCGCACAGCAGATTAAATAATGTACTTGCAGCTCATTTACACAAACCCCCAAACTGCAAGGCTGAGCTGCAATCCTTTAATTAAACAGCCTGGCTGATCCGTACCACTGCCTCGGCTCATCAGTCTAAGCAGATTAAAGAGAATAGGGACTAATAAAGAGTATAAACAGGGAAGTGACCCTCAGCTCTTCAAGGGACTGAGAGACTCCAGTGGTGATCAGCTGCTTTCTCCTCTAGCAGGAACTGTATCTCAGCCTACATCTCTTCTGTCTGGGAACTCCAAGAATGATTCTGTTTTCATCAGGAACCCAGACTCATCTTGTGGGACAGGAATCCTTTGGGAGACTGAGAAAAAACACATCAGAGAAGGAGAGGGACATCAAAACAGTGAGATGAGTGGCTGTCTGACTGCAGGAGAGACCAACAGGAGCAGCAATAAAGCTCGAGAGGGGCAGGAGGAAAAGCAAATCCAGGGAATAACAGTTGGAGTTTGAATGCCAGGAAAAATCTAGGACAAAAATTTGTTTCTGCTTATGGTTTGTGATGGTCATTGTTGTTCTTGTATAGTCTTCCCTTACATTTCTCTGCAAGATTTCTCACTCTTTCTTTGCTGCCAAGCTAAAAATTCCTTGGCTTTAGAAGGATGGGTGTTATTAGTAACATGTCAGTGTCTAACCACTTAACAGAAGCCAGCTCAATGAGGTGGTTGAGATAATTTCCACTCATCTTGTTCTGCTTTGCTTCATTGACTGCCACAAGCAGAGCTAGCCTTCTTCTCTCCTCCAGAGTGTGACTTCCTTGTGGGGAAGTTGCAGCTCCATGAGTTCAGCAATGCAAATTTCCCACCTGGCTGATTAGCTGGATTGCACCAGCAATTAGCAAAACTGGTGCTGTAGGCCATGAATATTAAGAGACAGATTTGATCCCAGATTCTGCCAAAAAGCTCAAAGCCAAAGTACAGGATAAGGTGATGGCAGCAGCAGGCAGATTTCTGTTCCTGAACTCTAAGGGTTTTCCCATATCAAAGGACAGTATAAATCCTTCACCATTGTCCCCACTGGATTTAAACACTGCCGGCTGAATGACCATAAGCCATCTTGCAGGTTGAGTTTCCATTGGAGATGCCAAATATCTGGTTGAAGGACATGAAGAAACTCCAGGGATAGCAGTAAGAGCTAACCCTGCTCCTTTACTGAGGTGCTGGTTAGACTCTAATTTAACCAAACCCTGTAATTTCATAAAGCAACGGCTCTTTTTCTCACTGGCTTTTGCCTATTAATGGCAGGGTTTAATTCTAGGGATTTGAATAGCCTAGTAATTGCATTTCCCACTTCTTCCAGTCACATAGAGTGGAGACTGGCATCCCAGAACAATGACCTTAAAATGCGTCCAGCAGCAGCCCAGTTCTAACAGGATTACAGACCATTTTCCTTTGTGTGAGGTAATAGGGCTGAGACGAGAAAGATTTGTTTCTATTAGAGTAGTGAGAGGAAATGATAGAGTCACAATTGGAGGGAACAGTATATTCATTCAGTTGCCTTTCACAGGCTTTTCGGAGTCTGCCTCTCTGGTGCTGAATAGGAAATCAGCAGAAAATCACGTCTCCTCCTGTGATGGGAAAAGTTCTACAGAAAACTTTAGGCATAAGGAACAGGTCTACTTTGGCAATGGACTTGGGAATAGCACTAGAGTGCTAAAGAATTGTGGAAAAATTGCAGATGAGACCTGACCTGCTTTTAAGGCAAAGGAGACAGTTCTCTCAGGAAGAGAGAGCAATCTTCTGGAAGGACTGGGATGTGTACTTGGAAGAAGGGCTAGGATCTGAAACATCTTTGGAAAAGCTGGGCAAGGTCTGTTCATATTTTCCACACTTTCCAGTAGGGAGACTGCTGCTTAGATCAGGGTTAAAATAGTGTTAGTGCCATTAATTTACAAAGTGTTTACTTCACGATAGTGGACCAATGAAATTCAAACTCAGTATAGTCTAAACTTTGAACAGCTGTGGACTCATTTCTAAAGTACCTGCTGGATTAGTCACTATAACAGAATGGCTGCTTCCTGGCACCAGGTAGTAGTAAGGAGACATGTGAACTTCTCCAAGCCAGCCTTCCTGGCATTTCTGGAGAAAGTCCTTCTTGCTCCACTTGTGACTTACCAAAGTACTGAAATGGAAACATGTATTCTCGCTGGAGGAAGCCCCTGGTGCTAGTTGCTCCATTTTTAAATGTGGGAGGTTGATAAGCAGATGTACAGATTTTGGACAGTTTGTTCAAACCAAACCTTCTAACATCTTTCTTGATAGCTGTCTGAGCTGCATGAGTATGCTGCACCCTCAGCAGCTCATGCTTAAAGCCCAAAATCTGATTTCATTTATTTCTGGACATCTCTGTCTCTGACTCTTCATGTCTCTTTCCATGAACTCTGTTTCTGTTGAACATGCATTTGTTCTTTGTTCTGTGAAGCCGTGTTGGAAGATGTTGGCACAAAGGAGCCATGGATTTTATCCACTGCAGAGTCGCAGCATCACATCCCTCTTTGGCTCCTCACTGCTGTAGCCCAGGAGCATCTCTCCTTCCACGACAGCTCTCACTTTGCCCTTGGGTCACTTTAGGTTCTCTAACAGTTAGATTCTCTTGAGAAATTACCAAGACCTTGTTTGGGTCGTGATTGCTATGTCCCTTAAGGCTGAGGCCCATGAAGTTTTTGAGATCTGAGCCACTCACCAACTGGATGCTCACTCTGGACGTTACTGAAGCAACTTGATAAACAGATGAACAGTGGTGATTTTCCATCATTATCCATCGCTCTTTAAGCATTACAGTTAAACAACTGATCTACTCAACATTTTATCTGAACTTGTGAAAGATTGACCTTGCCTGACAGGACAAATGCAAATACAGTTCATGAAATGGGGAATCATAATTTCTGATTCAGGATTGCTGGCAGGATATTGTATATAGAATCCAGAAGTCAGTGCTTCATCTCAGCTCAGAGCTGTTCTGTGATTTTGGCTCAGGTGTGAAGCATGATGATTCTAGTCTATATCAAATCAGATCTATAATCTTCCACTTAAAGAAGCCTAAAAGCTCTGCCTAATTTGCCCCTGGCTGGCAGTGTCAAGTGCATGTTCCTACAATTAGTGGACCATGGAGGCTGAATTCTTAATGAAGAAGACTCCAGGTCAGTCTTAAGAGGATGTGGACATGCTAGTGCACAGCAAGCCTCTACATCCATGGTCTTGTGTAGTCTAAGGACAAATGACCATACACAAAGCTCATGAGTCTGACTTCTTTCACACCCCCCAAAGTCCTCCAAAGCACTGCATTTGAAAACACACAAAAATTGGAGCAACATTTCTACTTTGCTAGCAGATCCTATTACTGCTTCTCATTTTTTTTTTCTTATTGAGGTCATGGGCATGAAGACAATTTTTTTTTTTTGCTTCTTAACAGCTCATCTCTCATTCTGCCATCCCTGTAGACTTAATAATCCTGTTCCACATAGCACCATTGGAGGTTGCAGGGAAGCTGCTAACAGGCAGAGATGCGTCAACAAATTTCACATAAATATTCCCCCAGCTCACAGATTTCAGAGTTTTGATCTCAGTCTGACACAAAGATGTGGGCCAAGAGTAATGTCTAGACCCAGATTTGAACTCTTCCTAAGCTTGGAAGTGAGCAGATTCCTCACTTTTTATGGGTGTTTTGTACAGTGAAGACTAGCAGCTTCAGTTGCTTTGCAGGAGCCTAAGTCCAGAATCACAAAAATGTTTAGTGAATGTAGATTTAGGGCAAATATATAAACACTTAGAATTATAAGCAAAAAATATTTTAGAAAACATCCTTAACATCATAGTTACCAACAATCTTGGGAATCTCTTGCAGGGAGGTATAGTTGTGAAATCTTCTGGTACTATGACCTGGAAGGAATGGCTCTTTCTGGAAGCATCCAAAGAAACAGGAGGTCAGTTTCATATGCATTGTCTCAGTCCTGTAAAGGAGCTCCACCAGGACATTTTGGCACACTCTCCCACACAGGCATTTCCCTGCTCCTCTCCAACAGCTGGTGCAGCTACTTTCAGGCAAGTGTGGAGGACATGAGGGTGGGGAAGTGAGGAATAGATTTGCTCTTGAACAGGAAAAAAAATATTTCTGGTGAAATCTGAAGTCTCCCTGTCCCACTGGTTGCTTTGCTTGCCACTATCAACACCTTTCTTCAGGAAGGTGGAAGATGTTAGGAGAGAAAGGCTGAAGAAAACATGCTTGAAGTATCCTATTTTGAGACTGCAAAGATGCCCATCAGACACATTTTCTGAAAGCCTGAAGCTGTGTCCAGCCATTGCCTGGCCACATGTTCTTCCAGCTCATTATTTTCCCTTGTTGCTTCTGTTATGTGGGTCCTGTCCTAGAGGAATTTAGACTGGGATTCAAGTGCTTTTCTCTCACGTGTGCCAGTGTTTGCTGTTTCTTGGGCCATGGAAATATGTGTGAAAGAGGATCAATGATAGCCTACTTTACAGCTGTGGGAGCCACTTTCAGCAGCTGTTGAGATCAATTAGTGGCATTAATACTGGGCAATTCACTCTGGCTTGCAGATGATCCTCGTGTTCACTCTCCTATACTGCAAAGAATTTCTTGCCCATATGATGGCAACTTTTTGGTGCCAGGGGAATGCAATATAAACACGTGCTCTATCCTGTGTTTTCTGTGTGATAATGCTACAGACATGCATGGGAAGAAGCTGTGCCAGCCTTGGAAATCGCCCTGTATCTAGCACTAAAAAATGGGCACAGATGCTTTGTAAAATAGTGGCAGATAGACTGTGGTGGAGTTCACAGCATTCATCCTAATCATCTGCTAATATCATCTGACCTGATCCGCACCAGTCAAGATGCACCCACCCCCAAAATGGAGCCATTCCAAATCTTTTGTACACCAAGGTGTGCTCTGTTGAACTTGAGAGGTGGTTTCTGTGGACCCTCTATCTACATGCTTGTCAACAAGACAGAGACAGATAGGGCAAAGAGATGGAAGAAAGAGTCAAGGAGAAAAAAAAAAGGGACAGAGACTCATCCCAACAAATGTAACAGTGCTACTGTAAGAAAATTGGATGTCAAACATACTGTATGGAGAAGAAGAATAACAGGAGAGAAGGAGCAGGAAAAGCAGGAATATAAAAAATAGTGTAAATGAAGGAAGGAATTGCAGGGAACAAGAACATATGAGCAGGAGATAAATGAGCAGGTCCCTTGGCAGGAATAATCCTGTTCATGCCAGCATTCTTTGGCAGTGACACAATGAGACTGTGGCCTTTTATTACATGTTTTCTTGCAGTGTGATATCAATGCAAAGGCCTTTGTCTTTTTGGTGCTCTGCAACACTAAGTCACTCCTATGAAGGTTCATCTTCTGGTCACCCCTGTGGAACAGGCTCTGTGCTTGGATTCACTAAGCTCTTCCTTTGGAAAAACATCTCTGTGCACTGTAATTCCTTCTCCTGCATGTGGCCCTGGCAGATTTTAATATGCTTCAGGAAGAGTCTGAAATGCTGAAGAGGAGCACACTTTACAGCTGCTCAGGCCACTCTGAGTTCTGCAAACAGAAGTAGATAGCTGAGCGAGTGCATGCAAAAAAGTTGGGAGGTATTTTTGACTGTCCTCTCACCTGTTCAAAAACTGCAGAACAGCTTGACACCACTCCATCTTCTGGGAGAAAACATCATCCTGAAGAAAAGTATCATAAACAATATCTGAATTCAGTGAGATTTTTCTTGTGAGAATGTGAAACCTAATTCTGGCCACACCACTTGGAAGTGTGTTCCACTGACTTTTAACCACTTCTGCTTGGCACATAGATTCTTTCAATACACACAATTGTACCATCATCCCACTGGAAGCTAATTGCCTGGCGATTAAAGCTGTGTGTCACCTTTGTTGTGTCCCACACTGGCATGGTGCTGCTTTCCTGTAAGCAGGTTAGGATGCTGTTATTTTTGTCTGTGTGTCTGGGTTGACTGCTATCTCTCTCATTACCTCTTTTGCAGAAAGAGGGAAGATGGAGATAGGTCTACCCTATGTATACACTGCTAGGGCTTTTTTCCACATGCCTCCAGAGGTCATTGGCAAAATATAACTAATTCCTGTAATTTCCCAGAATGCACTGATGTGAGAGGGTAGGTCAAGATGCAAGGGAGACTTCAAACCAAGGTGGTGCATGCAGAATGGCATTGTGAAAAATATTGCTGTGCTGTTACAGCACAACTGGATCTGATTAGAATTATATAGAATGTCCTAAAATAGAACATATTGGGCTAGATCCTCCACTGACAAAGGTGTAATCCACAGGAAAAAAGCCATTTATAACACCAGCCTGAATACTGCTCAACAACACTATAGTATTGATTGAGTCTAGGCAAACGTCATGGGTTTTTTAAGATCTTGCCCCAAAAATTCCATATCAGAGTACAGATAGGGGTAGGAATCATTTCCATTCCTCAGAGGTAAGAAATGTTGAGGTGCCACAAGGAAACATGAGCTTGTGTGGCCGAATGCCTCAGTTGCTAACTCATCCTGTTTTCCAAATGGGAATGTAAAAAAGATAGAAAAAGGAATGGGGCCTCAGGGAAGAAATGTGACATGAAGTGGATCAGAGTGTAAGGAAGCAGCAGAGATAAAATAGGTTAAAAACTGGAAAAGTAGAGCTTTGTGCTCGCTGCATAAGGCTGTAGGGGTGGTCACTGCATTGGGTAAAGGAAGCAGGAATGCTAACCATGCTGTTTCTATCTTGGTCTTCAGCCAAAGGGCAACGCAAGCCTCTAGATCTGAACACAGTGGCAAAGTTAAAATCTGGATAAAGATGGTGAATGCTCATTGCATTGTCTGTATTGAGGGGGATGGTGATTTATGGCTGTGTTCCTCTTTATTTTGAGGAGAACAAGGCTTCTTTCTGTTTGGTTTAACACAAGCAGTGGCCTTCTACTGGGATGCAGTAATCTCAAGTGATGAAAGAGCTGAGATATTTCAGAATGGAAACAAAATTTATCTGAGTTACACCAAGATCTACCTGTGAAGTGGCTCACTCTCTGTCTTCACAAATCATTTACCCTAATACTTTAGGAAGGCACCCAGAGGTGCAGTCCAACCTAGAGTCTGCCAGAGCAGGTAGAAAAGGAAGACTGCAGAAACCCTTGCCTGGGTCTATAAATGCCAAGAGCCATGCCCCTCACCCAGCTCACTGCTGGATTGGGAGAGCAATGGGCTGAGGGACATGCTAGCTTTCCTTGCCTTGTAGAGGCTCTGCTGCCTCCCAGCCCTGAATTCATCTCATTTTAGCAGTGAAATTCTATCTTCTGCATGATTGCACCGGCAGGCTTTTGTCAGCGACTTTGGTGATGTTCAATCCTGCCTCAGGGCTGAGGAGCCAGGAGATCTGACTCAAAGTGGCAGAAACAGTGCTGCTGAGAAGACAAGTTTCTCTTTCCTGGGGTGCTGAGCGGGCAGTTACACTAATGCAGGATGCCATCTGTTTTTTCTTTCTCTAAAAGGTTGTGTTTACCAGACATTGCAGAACAAGACAGGTCTGGGGTTGAAATAAAAGTAATTAAACCCTGCAGAGGAGGGTTTATGTGCCTCTATGCCTTCTGTGTCCAGTTAGTGCTCTTTGCTCCTCAGTGAAGCACAGGTGCCCTGTTCAAAGCAGCCACAAGTAACCCTATGTGCAGTGCCAGGCTGTGGGACTCGTGTCTAACCTGCAGAGAGAGCACAGCAACCAGCCCGGGGATGCCAAGCCCCAGGGTGTGACAGGCAGCACAGAAAGGGGCTCCACTTCTTAAACCGAGCCTTGTGCTCTGCATGCAGCTGGTGAAACAGGAGGCATGGATGGGAAGAGGAAAGAGGAGTGTGCCAGAGAGGTGGCCCAAGTGCCATTCTGAGGTGTCATCCAGACACGTGAAGGAACTATAAGAAAAAAACTATGACAGCCACCCACATCACCCAGCACAGCCTGTCTTGCACCATGAACACCACGTCTCATAAAGTGAGTGCTGCCTTAGGTATTCCAAGCCACTCTCAGGAGGAGCCTGTCCGTCCTCTTGGAAAAGGAGAGATCTTAGTCCTCTGGTAGATGAAATCTGTCATGGAGAGCCAGGCCCTCAGACTGGCAGCCAGCCCAGTCTGACACCTGGACAATCATCTTTGCCCAAGGATGGCATGGGGTGCTTCAGAAACATTAAGTTCCTATGGTGCTGTTCTGTAGCAAAAAGTACAACGACATAACAATGTGGGAATTACACATGGGGATCAAGTTTAAAGACTAAATCTGAAATGAAGACCCTGACTTTGGCATGTTGGTCCCTGTGGGACAGGAGGCTCTTTCTAGTATTATTACATTCTCTGCCTGCTTAATGTACATCTCACCAAAAACACTTCAAGTGATGCTGAAAAAATGTTGGCTGGTTCAGTCCATGCTAAGGGATATTAAATTTAATTTATTTCCAATATATTTACTGTACCATACTGTCAAATCTATTTTACAGGTGTGTGTTCCAGACCTTTTGTGAAATAAGTAATATATTCTTGGATGGGTAATGAGCTTGGCTAATTACCATTAATTCCTCCTGGGTAGAACTAGTGTGAGAAGATGGCCTTATGCCACTGCTTTGCAAGGTGTTATGTGAATGTAGACAAAATCAGAATCTTGTCCCTGTATTTGTCTTTGTTGGGGGATACTCTCTGAGAAAGCTGCAGCTTGGATGGCAGGGGATAATTTGCCAATATCAAGTTCCAAGTTCCCCTGCCTTTCTTGTGGGAGAGACTTTCTCTTCCAAGAGTTTCAGTAGGGTTCCAGAGCCTCCAAATCACCCTAAAACTTGAACTTATAAGAAAATCAGAAGCAATTCTTTTGCACTCAGGCCTCCTGCATGTCAGAAATCTCTGAACCTTGAAAAGATTCCATAATATATTACCAAGCCTGTCTCAGCCATTTCTTTTTTTCATTGAATTCTGATGAACCCATTCACCATATGTCATGGGTGTCCTCAGGGAACACTGAAATGAAATAAACTGAAAAGGCACTTTGGACTCTGCTAAGTCAGTAGTTGATTTTTTTTTTCTGAGCAGGGAAGCTTAGGAAAGACAGAGGAAGCACAGGTTCCTGCAGATTTAGGGTCTGGACTCCATCCTAGTGGCATTAGCTAGTGAACTCTTTTTTCTAATTCTGTATATGGTACTTTGTAGGTTTTTTTATCCTGACATCTCTGAAGCTTTGAAGTCTCATATAAGTTTAAGGCTATTAGAGGCAATTAATCAGGCACAATTAATCACTTACAGCAATTTAAGAACAGTTTATGTACAATAACCAACCAATCCTCAGAAGGAGCACTGTGAAATGGATGCATAAAAATTGTGGTCTTTCACGACTAGTCCAGCTAGTCTTTGCCTCAGATACAGGTCACAATCCTGCTCACTTGAATACTATGAAGAAGGCATTTGGTACGTTATGCATGGGAAACAGAAATATGGTCTTCTCCTGGAGTGACACAGGGACACAAAAAAAAAGCTAAGATCAGTCTCTGCAGTACTTTTGTAACACCTCACAGCCATAGCTTCCTTCTGTAGGATTAACTAGACCTTTTTGCATAACCATTTTACCTGGCAACAACAATATCCTCTTCTTAAGTGACTGGTTTCTTAAACCACTCACCAAATCCAGAGGAACCATTGCTATTTGTTGTTACTCTGTTATTGCTCTTATTTATCTGCAGATTTTTTTCTTCTTGGAAAAAGAGAGAAGGCGCAAAGAGATGAGTTTTGTGTGGTGATCACATGGGAGCTGATAAGTGAGAAAGCTTGGTTTTAATTTCTTATAGGACTAACATTATTGTCCTTGAGAAGAGTAGCTCTTCTGGTCCTTGAACCCAGTTTAGTCAGCCACCCTGCAAACACTTTTCTGAGAGCTCTGAAAACTCCTGTCAGACAGTGATTCTGGTATTTGACAGTGGTGCAATGTGATGTGTGGAGCATCCAACTTGTTTGTTCCTGCCTGCAGGTCTGCCTTGAAATTGCCTTGAAATGTTTGAGGGGAAGGGGCTGTGTGTTGTTTCTCAAGTCATGAAGTGTGGGAATGTCTAAGTCTGACAGTCAAGATCCAATAGATAACCACCACTCATCTCTACAGTTGGCAATTAGAAGAGCAGATCTAGAGAAGTGCAAGGAAGTGCAACATTCTGATGGTGTAGCAAGTGCAAAGCAGTCATATCTCTCCCAGGACAGAGAGTGACACAACAATTCTGTACAGACATGTGGATTTGCTATGACTAGAAATGGGCATATGGCTTCTCTGGCTTGATAATTTAGTGTCACTGATTTGGTCTTTATGCTTCCAAAAGAACAGGGAGGGAGAAAAAAGAGAGTAATAAAATACCCTCACTATTATAACATTTCTCCTCCACCTTATCCCTTCATCCTTCCCTTATTTTAATCCTTACATAAAAATCTTCCTGAGAAACCTGCACATAAACACTAAGTAAAGTCTGATTTACTTGTGCTAAATAAAAATATTTATGGTGCTAGCTGAATTGTCTCAGTGAGGATTTTTTCACCATCCTGCCTTCTTGAAACAAGCACCGGGATTCAGCTCACAACCCTGATATCCTTGTTTTGAAATGCCAGACTTGGGATAGTACTTTATATAAGCCCTGAGTCAGATTGTAGTAAGCATTTCTGTTAACAAACCTGTCTGCAGCAGGCATATACAAGTCAGCTGTGCAAATGAACAGGACACATCTGAAACATGAGAGATGTTTTACACAGCAGATGGAGTCTATTTGTAACAGTGAGTAGGGTTGTTATGGGTCATAAAAGTCATGTAGGAACATCTAGAAAGAAGAGAACGGCTGAATTTGTAGTTTTCTTTTTTATCTGATTGCAAGAGATTTACTTTAATATTGCAACTTTGAATCAAACAGAATTCAAAGAAATTACTAACATCCTCTACCTGATTTTATGACTGTAAAAACTGGGAATAATGGTGGTATATGATACTTGAGGACACGAAGTAAAGAACACTTAATGCAGCTGAAACCGCAGGGGTGATGCTGGGATTCCAACTAAATTGACCTAGTTAAAGTTTGGCTGGGGCTTTGGGATTGACACCTTAGATTCTGCAAGGGACTTTTAATTATTACAGGTGGTTAGACCAGTTTTCTCATCCAAGAAAGAATATGTGCAATAGCTCCATTCCCTTTATTCATCCCACAGCCAGCGAGTCTGATTGCTTACTGGCCAAGGGAAAGCAAGTGAATCCCGTAATTTGCTTAATAACATTTTTTTTTCCCAGAGTTCTTTCATGTTATAATTTCTATCCTTGCCCTACTGACTTTCCTTCCTGTTTTGTTTTCTTATTACTGTGATTAAAATAGCTGCTGAGCCTTCTTTTGTTGAAAAGCCCTGTGTCCTAGCAAATCAACTGTGTCACTCGGGACAGAGGGAAAATATCAGGATTGTTAAGTTTTTATTTATTTCACTGTAGCATCAGTTTTGATCTTTAGCAGTGTATTTTATTTCTTATTTGGGGCTTCATCAGTCATTGCTACTAGAGAACAAAGACTAGACCTTCTCAAAACAACTCCTAAGAAACAGGTTCAAGGTGAGGGTAGACCTGGGAGAAATACAGGTTTGGTAATTGGAACCGTAGGTCTGTAATGGTATCTTTCAGACTGCTAATCAAAACCAGTCTTTACCCCTTTTTTCCACTGCTTAAATGTCACTGAGATTTACCGCTGAAGCTGAAATTGCCCAGGTTTGTTCAAAGGTGAAATAAATCTGCTAATTTTTTTTTGTTCCCAGATTTTTTTTCCACACTAAAAGAACTTTAAAATGGTTCAATGTTTCAGCCATTTTTTTGAATTTTTTTCCCCACAAGAGAACACGTTCCTACTTCAGCACTTCAGAGTCTTTGCTATTGTGTTCTTGATAGCACCACAGCCAAACTAGCATGGGGTTAAAATTTTTATATTTAGCATAAAAACATCTAGCTGAAAAATGTCTTTGAGTGCTCCAATGAAATCTGATTTTGATTTGACTGAATTTTGACCCTGAGGAAATTCCGTGGATAAGCACAATCCATTCTCTGTGGCTGTGTCTACCGGGCTGGGAGCATGCATAGAGGAGGAAGGCAAGGTTAATATGTATGTGTGCTTAGCTGATGTCCTTGTCCCAGCACAGAGTCTTTAGGGGTCTCAGTAATGCCCTGGGAGAGCAGTGCTGAGAAGGATTTTGCTTCTCACATATCTGTGCCTGAATAGTCCTTACAGTCTTGAGGCCCTCCTGTGTCTTGAAGAATAACCTAAATGTCTAATGAGGTTAAAGGAGGCTTCTTGAGCAATTTGGATTGGTCCAATACCCTGTGCCTGGGTCACACATTTGGCCAGGGTCGGAACTGGGTTTGGTGAGGGTACCTAGTGTCAGACACAGCCCAGTCATCAGTAGGTCTGTGGTGATGTGGCAAGTCAAAGGTCAAGTTATGGAGTCAGTCTTCAGGGTCCGGATCAAAAAGGTCCATGGCCATATAAAAGGGAAAGCTGTGGCAGGGCTGGAGACCAGCACTCTTATGGTGTTGCTGGGGCAGGGATTGAAGGGTCCAGGCTGGGGAGAGAGCCAGGGGAACCTTCATGTCTGGAAATACTTAAGACCAGCCTGGAAAAGGCCTGGATTGACCTTATCTGCCTCAGAAAATGGCCCTTCTTTGAGCAGGGAGTTGCAGGAAAGACCTCCAGCCTTCCCTCCCAGTCTAGGTTAGTCTGATTCTACAAAGCCTGCTGATTTTACACTTCTATTGGCAGTGGATGCAGGATATCCTGTGAATGTTACTCACTCAGGCTCTACACTGTGTGTGACAGAAGACCAAGCAGAGAGATGCACTCACCAGAGGCGACATCCTCTGTACAGAGCAGCAGGACCGAGTGCTGCACTCCTACAAACACTCCATGTTCTACCCAGAACAGCCACTGGAGTCCTCAGAAAAACAGACCCAAGCACATGTGCCAGTGCTTAGAGGACCATAATGTCGGGAATGTTTGCTGGCATGTAGAGTCCATCCAGGCTCTGAGGGGAAGGCGAGCTCTCCATCTGCCTGCCTTCTGCTCTGACCTGCCCTAAAGGGCACACGGGGCACTGTGGCCTTGACTGAGCTGAGCAATTTGGGGTGTGTGTCTTGCTGAATGAGAGCTTATGCATCTAGCAAAAACAGCTGAAATTTCTTTATAGGGCACAGTTCAGTTCCCACTGAAATGCTCGTGAAGCTTTTGCCATGCACTTCAATGAAAATGTGATAAAATCTATGTCACCTGATTTTCCCTTAGGCTGAGGATAAAAATTGCTGCTCTGCTGGTTAAAATCAGAATGGACAGTACAGAGGTTGCCAATAAAAATGTTACAGTGAGATATGTAAGGGAAAAGTCCTTTAGTAATATTTCCTGCAATGTGGATAGACATGGAAGAGAAAGAATTAAAAATAAAAAGCTAAAAATATCTTTAGGTGTAGGAAAAAATATAGCATCAGGAATAGAACAATGCAAAATTTGGTAAGGTGTTCAACCTAAAAGAACAGTTTTGTGCATCATTTTAATGTGTTTCCTGACTGATGATTATGGAAAGACGTCATTTTAATACTCTTTGACTAAGTTGGTTATAGAGCCTTTATATATGAGCATATATGTAAGAGACTGATTTCTTCTGTAAATTTATTTTTTTAAGACTAACTTGTGACTATAGGCATGTGTATAAAAGAAGAAACTTTCAAAATTTAAATCCTTCATTTTACTTAATTCTGATGTTGTGGTAGTGTCTGGCTCATCAGATTTGGAGCCCTCTTAGAAACTGTGGGAATATTTCTAGATTTGATTGTTAATCTATTGAAAAGCTGCCATTGGCCAGAATAAACTTCCTTTTAAAGTACTAGTAAGTGTGCAAAAGTGCTCGGAGGCTTACAAGGCAAGGTCTATTTACAGCTAGAAGGTTTGGCCCCTTAAGGGCTTACAGCACTTTTGAAAATGATAAATACTTCTAAGTAATTTGGACACTACATAAAATCATATCTAATTTCCCTCTTTTTGCTCTGACATCAACACCAATCATAAAATGATTTATTATACAGTTGACAGCAGAACTGTTTTTTGTGGAGCAAATCCAAGAGAAAGAGATATGTTTCAGAAGTGACTTAAATAATTTAATAGTGTTTAAGTATGGGAGGCAATAAACATCCTTGGTTTCAGTGAAATTAAATGCATTGGTTCTGTAGTAATTATATCCAAACTGGATGTTGTTCTCTGCTGAGAGCTCATCCCTTGGAAACCAGTGGAACTGTGTCTGATGGACTTGGTGCAGCAGCAGGCAGAGTCCAAGTAGGCTTGCACTCTCCTGGAATTTATAAATTATTCCTCTGTAGCCACAGGAAGGAGGCTAGGGTAACAATGAACAAACACTCTCATTGTTCAAAACAGAACACCAGAACAACAAAATCTTGCTTGAAATTGGATGAGTTTGGAATATACTTGGCAAGAGGGGTTAAGTACAGCCTTCCTCATCACTTCAATGGATCAGACATATGCTAATCCCATCCTGCCTGGAGCAAGATGTCCCCTCTCTTAGAGCACATGTTTGTCAGGGCCTGGTTTCACACAACTGGTGCTGTGGTTGACAGGAGAAAAGACAACTTTCCTTTCTCCACAAGAGCTCAGTGGCACAGCAGTTTATGGGTCAGAAGGAGGCAGCTTTTTTCATGGAAGCTCTGCACTCTGCTATGGCTGTATTGGAGACACTCTTTAAAGGGTCAGGATCTCAAGGCTGGCTGGCTCTGCTGCCGCTTTATATTTTCAGCTCCCCAAGAGTTTCTCTGGAAACTGCAACATTCAGCCGCCCCTGCCCCATTTCCCACATGCCCTTAGGAACTCCAAGAAAAACTGGTTCCTTGGGATCCAGGCTCCACGCCAGATGGGGCTTGGGATGTACAGAGATGCTGAGCAGTAGGCAGCAAGTGCACAGGGGTGATTGCCAGCTCCTCCAGAGGGCAGGAGAGGTGTCCACAGGCCGTGGCATCCTCCTTGGCTCCCTACCTCCTCCAACTGCAGCACTTGGAGCAGAGGCAACCGGGCAGCTTGAGGAGCCACAGGATTGGTTCGTGCAGGGGTACCTGCCCTTAGAAAGGGAGGCACCAGAGCTGGATGAACCTCCAGTCCTGTTCCACCACTGGAGGAGACCCCTGACAGCCCAGGCTCCTCAGACATTTAAAATCCAGCGCAGGGAAGGAGTATTGAGAACAACAGTAAGCAAAAACCAAATACAATATAAACAAATAAAAAAAGCGAAACGTTGCATTTTGTTCACAGTGACGATCCCAGCGGTGCCACAAGCAAGAAAGCCGGGTGTGAAACGGAGGATCCGAAGGAGGCCGGCAGACAGAGTGGCCAGGAGGGCAGGTCCGACAGCCTGACGCTAAAAGCCCGGCACGCGGAGCCCCGAGAGGAGCAGGCAGCGGGGTGTTCCCCCCTGGGGCAGAAGGCCAGCCTCCACCACACGGGCTCCCCAGTGAGAGTGCAGCGCAGCAAGGGGACGGCCTCGTGTTCCCATGCCGCTGCCTCCGATTATGAGCTCTCCCTTGACCTAAAGAATAAACAGGTACCAAGGCTTCCTCCTCAGGCTGTGGGAGAAGGGGATGGGGCGGGTGGGACTGCATTTGCACTGTGGTGGAATGACTTTCAGCAAATACACTAGACTTCTGTTCACCTAGAACTTTTGCCCTCCCTAGCCGGCCATTTGGGTGAGGCTGATGGAGGAAGTAGGTTCTCTGCCTGTGACTGAGTCACCATTTCACCCAAGCCTGCTGGTGCCTGCTCCTCATTGCCTGGATTCAGTGGTCCAAAATGGACCTAGAACCCCAGTTCTGAGTGTAGGCTTAGAGATGGGTTGCAGGCAGCCAAGGGCAGCAGCATGCAAAGGTAGAGCCTTGCTCACAAGTGTACAGTGTCAACAGGGCTCCCAGCAACTGGTTGTTCCAAATGACCTCCCTCATGGGAGAGTCTCCAACAACCATCTCGCCTCTTGGATCATGCAGGGTGGGCCCCCAGGACACTTCTACATTACCATGAGCTTTCAAGAGGAAGTAGGGCTTATTCAATGAGTGTTCTGAACAGCATCTACCGTGATGTTTGTGCACTGCTGCCATCACTGCCCTCAGTCCAAAGGAGGATGCTGAAGAGATAGGCCAGTTTGCCAGGCTGAGAGAAAATGATTCAGTCCTAGAAACTGCAAGCCTTGCGTGAAGCTACAGCCTAGCTCCAGAGCGCAAGCGTGCCCATCTTTAGCTGCATGTCCCAATGGCCTCTCAGCAGGACACAGTGGGACAGGGGCTAATAGCAGCTGGCCTTCTCCTTCACAGGTGGAATGTGTCCCCTCCTTCCTCCTCTGTAGGTTACAGTCCAGAAGAACTGTTGTGCAAAACAGAACCTAAAGCATAATTTGTGCCTTTTTCCTAGGAAGGCAGCTCAACCAGAAGCTGTAGGATATGCAGACCCTGCAGTCTGTGAGGTGACGAGGACAAGCAAAAACTAGTGACAAAAGGAGAGTTCAGTAGAAGCTGTGGTATTACAGCTGAAGGATCTCAGCTAATGAGGTTTCCACAGAAGTAGCTGCTGCTGCTTCTGGGACCTCTCTACCACTTCAAGGCACAGATGCTGTCCCTAAACATACATGTCAGATCAATGATCCAAAAGATGTCTGAGCAAAAGGGACACCTTAGCTATCTAGCTCTGTCTTTCTCAAAATACTGCATACTCAACCTGGACAGAATTCTTGCTTCACACCAAGAAAAAAATAAGAGAGACGTTAACTGGCTTCACAAGTTAACATGACATATCTTCAGGGTGGGCCACATCTTGACTGCTATATATGGGCTTAGCCTCCTCGATATGCTAGAGCTGCTCTGGTTTGTCCTGAGGAGTGTCTGTCCTGGGTTATTTTGGCTTTAAGGTCATGTTGCCATATAATTGTTCTTGCAGCAGAGGCCAAATCTGCCCTGGATGCCTGTGAACAAGGGACATGTTTAGCTGATTGTTCATTACTGTCTGGTGCCTTGCAGAGCTGACCTTGCAGGGACTGAGCCTATCTCCTTGGTGAAACCACTTTTCTCACACCAAAGGGGCCTTACAATTTGTGTGCCACTCCAGACTCATGGATGTCTTCAGTGAATTGCCTTCAGCTCTGGAAGGGGGGATTTTCAGGCAGTGGAGGGTACTAATTCTTCTACTCTTGCACTGTAGTATGTGTTTTTATAGATATTCCAATCAATTTACTCATCAGGTAGTTTTCTTAAATGGGAATAATGGTGATAGTACCTGCACAGCGCTGTCCCAATAGAGCCCCACTTATAGGAGAACTTGCAATACAGGAATGGAACTCACAGTTAGAGAAGAAAGTGCAAGGAGACATTTTTAGTCTCACTGCACGATTGAAGTTACATTTACCTTTTGAGAGATGACTGAGTGCTAGTGAGCAAGAAGGGTAAAGTGCAGCCTCCTCTGCAAGACTTGGACTTGTTGCTCCTCAGCATCATCCTAGAGAGTTGGTGAGTGGCTTTGTGGCTGTCCTTGCTCCCTACCCCATGAAACAGAGAATTCTGACAGTGCACAGAGCAGAAGTACTCTGTGTGGGAGCTTGGAACAGAGGCTCGAGTACTAAAGATGCCCTGTGCTTAGACTCTGTTGTAACGTTGGAAAAATGCAGGGGACCATAGGAAAGAGGAGCATGCTTTCATACATACCCTTGGGCTGTGCTGAAGGGCAGCAGGTGTCCCATGGATGAAGGAAAACACTCCATTAACAAATACCCCTTATAGCAATGTCCTTCCATTGTGAGAGGCTGGAGGGAGGGAGAAACATTAAGAATGAGTGATGGAGAACATGTATGCTTTGTATGCCTCTTCTTTTTTTTTCTAAATTTTTTACAATGCATGCATTGCCTTGAGTGACTCAGATTCTGTCCCAGAGCCTGATTCTTTTCTGGTTATAACATGGTGGCACATCACCATACGCAGTGGCAACCCAGGTGGAAAACTAGTGCTAACTGAGAATAAGATCAGGCCGTGGTCTCTCCTGGCAGATTTATCTATTTATGCCTATGGACACCAAAGCCATGGCGCATGCACCTCAAGTGTTCGGCCATATCCAGGCCTGCAGTTTGGCTTTCCTTTTGGTTTGCCTTGACCTTGTTAAATCTCCCTTCGTATGCAATCCCTCGTGGCAGTGGATATTTCACAGCCATTTCTAATTCAGCCACAATTGCTCAGAATGATGGTTCATACTGAGGCCCAGAAATGTATTAAGCTAATTATTCTTTGAAATCCTCCCAAATCCCCTCCTGCTTTTCCCTTCCTTTGGCACCGGTTGTCGGATCATTCCCCAGAGAAGAGTAGCTTTAAGTAGGCAATTACTTGTGATTCATGGGGTTTATTAGGAGCAAGAGAAGGCCAATCATTTCTGGCCTTTCTCGCCTCTCAGATGGGAACAGAAGGCTCCTCAAGCCATCCAGACATACATCTCCATTACCTGTGACTTCTGTGGTGCTAACAGATGCCCTTTCTTCCTTGGGAGAGGAAGAACACAGGCTAGAGCTGAAATCCTTAATTCCTTTGGACTGCCAGCTCAATCTGACAGCAAATTACTATTCTCAGAGATCAATAAGCAGCAAATGACTGGGCTACAACAAAGAAAAGGAAACAGAGCCCCACTGCTACCAAACAGAGGTGGGGAGGGCACTTTTCTCTATGGGGATGCTGCTCTGCCACTCTTCTCAAGCATCTCTTGGAGCAGTCCTTGTCCCTGTTACGCCTGCTGAAAGAGAGTGTAGGATTCCTCTTGCTTTGGACGGAGCCAGCTGGCAGTGGATCACATGCAGAGCCCAGCCTGGCACCCCTTGTATGAGCTAGAAAACAGACTAGTTGGGGAGTCTGCTCACTTCAGGTTTTGCTCTGCTTTTAATGCCTTAGTCCTTTGAGAGGACTGAAATTATGGATTGCAAAATCTGGTGATGTTTTTTATCGAGGTACTGACAGCTTGCTCTCTTCCTTTCAACTTTTAGAAGGATCTCTCCTCACTAGATATTAAAGTTTGCCATTTTTGGCACTGTCCTTGCATGAGATAAACTAACCTTTTACTTCAGATCAGCAATGACGTCTTGTCTTGGCCTCTAATAAGATCAGAGCATATGAATTTCATGTTTTCAGAATGGCTGTCACCTCCTTGGAAACCTCAGATAATTTTAAGTCTCGTGCTTCTGCTTTATTTTGCATTTTACTGTTATTCTGTCCCCCTCATTTGTTCCTCTTTCCTTCCTAACACAATTAGGTCTACATTTTCATTAACCAGTTAATTATTTTAAGTGTTCACAGTCTGTTGTCAGTAATAACTGTCTGGGTTGGGCCTTTGCAGGTTACTGGTTTAATTTGTATTTTATTTGCATGAACCTTCCTCCTGAAGGAATTGGTCAAGGGATAGTTCAGTCTCTTTCCAGGCAGGTCAGCTTTAGAGATATGTGTCAGAAGTGCTGGTTTTATGGTGGGATTTAAGATGTCCTTGTTTAGGACTGTTGCCAGGTCTTGTGGTAAATGACACTGTATCCATGATTATTGTGGGGTGATTTTTAGCAAAATTTATGCAGACCATTTTTTGGAGAGCAGCAGTGAAAGTATTAGGCAAATGTTCTTTAAATTAGGGGTAAAAACAGCTCTGAGCCAGCTTCCTCTGCAACTGCAGTAGCCAACACCATCTCTAAGAAAACTGCCAGTATTTCTCAGTGCTGGGCTTTGATGTTCCCCTTGGACAGACTGCGAGCCCAAAGGCAAGGCAGAGAGAAAACAGAAGCCTACCTGATGTTTGAGCACAAGGCAAAGGTCCCTGCTTCATGTCCAGAGAGTGAAATAGGAAAGGATTTGCTCCCCATCTCACTCTCTTCCATAAATATCAGCCTCCCTGTATTTGCTCCACAGTCAGGATACCAGTGCAGGCTCAAAGTGGCTGGGCTTATGTTGTTCCTCTCTGCCTGTCATCTTCCAGGGTCACATTATCTTCCTCTATTTCCTGAGGAGTTAGTATTGGAAAGATTCCTGAGGTCATTTACACTTTTCATAGCTGTCAGACCAGGTCTTCACGTGTACCTACATCTTACATTATCTGTAATTTACGTCATGTTATGAAAAAGAAGAAGAAAGCAGGTGACATGGCATGACTCTGTGTGCTCAGTCTCACTTTGACTGTGAAAGCAATTTGCACTTGAACTCAGATCTTGTGGAGCTCAGCTTTTCAGACTGTGAGTTCTGGGCCAACAAGGCATGGTGAGGACAAGTGGGATGTCTGGGGATGAGGATGCAGTCAGTAAAACTCGTCCTTTGGTTCTGCTAACGAGCTCATATTCACCACATGACTGATGCAGTGAATCCTCTGCTAATTCAGGACTGACATCACCAGCACTCTCAGTCCTGCCTTTCATCTTTTTTTTGGTTTTTCCATGTGTGCAGGTACATATTAACACTACAGTCTGGACCTGCACTCTGCCCTGTGAAGTGCCAGTGATAACTTATAGTTCAGCTTAAACCTCCGTGAAGGTAGTTTTTTCTTCCCTTTTTCTGAATGATTTCTCCTTTTGCTGAGAGTATTTCCTAAGGTTGCCAAAGAGGGGAGAAGCATTATTAACACTCTGAGAGAAAAGATAATGCTTGACATTATCAGAGCACTGCTGAGAAGGAAGACACATTGCTGGAATGTTCTATTTGCAGTGATGAACTTCCCCTAAAGGCCATCAGAAGTGAGTCTGCAAGGGAAGGGCACCTGAAGGCTCCAGCTTTTTTGACTGGCACTCTAGGAAGAGGCAGGATCCCGTTACAGCTGTGAGGAAGCTGGTGGCGCTGATGATTTAGCCAGCCATGCCCAAATGGGAGCCTTCTGTTGAAATCAGGGGCATGGCATTGCAGGGAAATGCTAAGAAGTTCCTTTGACAGTCATTGAAGACTAATCAGTGTAGAAAGTGAGGCAATAAGAAGCCATCAGTAGGCAATCAGCAAAAACTAACTCTCTGGTCTCTGTTTTTCAGATCGAAATGCTAGAGCACAAGTACGGCGGCCACCTGGTGTCTCGCAGGGCAGCTTGCACCATCCAGACCGCCTTCAGGCAGTACCAGCTCAGCAAGAACTTTGAGAAGATCCGCAACTCCCTGCTGGAGAGCCGCATGCCACGCCGCATCTCCCTGAGGAAAGTCCGTGTCCAGAATTCGGAGAGCTTCTCCGCGGAGAAAGCCCTGGTGGAGGGGTACAACTTTGTGGGCATCCCACTGGTGAGGTCCCCGTCCTTGCCAGCCACTATCAGTGGGGCACTGACTGAGCTGGAGGACTCCTTCACGGAACAAGTTCAATCCCTGGCCAAATCCATCGATGATGCCCTCAGCACCTGGAGCCTGAAGACCATGTGCTCCCTGCAAGATGGGGGCTCGTACCAGATCAGGGAGACCTTCAGTGCTAGCTCCATGCAGCCAAACCAAGACTTAGAAGCCGAGCTGCAGGATCAGGAGAAGGAGGAAGGTCTCCTGACAGATACTCTACCCAAAAGCAGCAGCACTCTCATGATGGCTTTTCGAGATGTCACAGTTCAGATTGACAACAAAAACATCTCTGTCTCATCATCTACCTCGGTGTCCATGGCAAACTGTCTCAGCAGCAACGACCAGGGCGGACTCTCTCCAGCTACCAAGGCTGAAGAAATCCCAGGAGAAGGGGAGGGAGAAGTGAGTGAACTACTGTCTGCCCCAGAGAACTTACCTGAGAACAGCCTCACTTCCACCGAGGTGAATGTCAGCACTAATGGCACGGGGGACAGCAGTGCTGAGACAGATCAGATGGCGGTGCAGAATCTCCAGTTTGATGCAAGCAATGAGGCGGGGCAAAACAAAGGCTCGGAGTCTGAGAATGCAGACAACTCAGAGCAGCTGAGCAGCAGCAGCACCTCCACCTCAGCCAAGTCAGCCTCTGAGGTGTCCTCGAAAGAAGCCCTGCAGGCCATGATCCTCAGTCTCCCGAGGTACCACTGCGAGAACCCGGCCAGCTGCAAGTCCCCCACACTTTCCACAGATACCATGAGGAAACGCCTTTACCGCATTGGACTGAACCTCTTTAACATGTAAGTGACTCTTCCTCTCTTTCCCAGAGGCCTGTGTTATGCCTCACTGATGATGGCAGGCTCTTGGTCTAGATCCATCTCCAGGGAAGTTTGTTCGTGTTCAAGGGCATGACCATCTGGGTATGCAATGCACAGCACAGGTTGGCTTCCCAGAAGCTCCTTCCCTAAATTCTCACAAGTACTGTTCTTCTCTCCTGCCTAACAGAGGAACAAGCCCATGAGTGGTACCCGTGTTCTCACAGTTCGCTGAACCTTCAGTTCCTGTTGCTGTCCATTTGGCATCCACCAGCTGAGCCTGGGATTGCTCTGCTCCACTCTGTTGCAAAGGAACAAATATAGCTGGGACTGTAAACCCAGCCCTGGTTACTTAACATGGGGCAATTCCAAGTAGAGAGAGAGACAGAGGTAGAGCTGAGCTTAGCTAGCCCAGTATGGGTGATAATGACAAAATTACATCTATGGCTGTCATTTTCCTTCAGATACTTGGATAGATTTTCACCTGACAGACCAGGTTTAGTCACCTGTCTCTCACATATCTGAGTTTGATATCCTATGAGAAGGCTGTAGGTGTGAAATCAAAAGCAGAGCAGAGGTTACCATCAGAAGAGGTTAAATCACAGGGTCACAGGTGGATTGGCAGAAAGCAGCTGAGCTTCCTTAAGGAGATTTAGATTTGCTCACTACCTTTTGATGAGACTTTTCTCATCTAAGCAAGCCATGAGAATTACTGAGTTTTACTTTATCATCACACTCTCATATCTCTGTCTTTGTTTCCATTTGAGTCCCCTAATACTGAGGATGTTGCGTACCCATACTAGGAGAACGTTTTTCCACACGTTAGCATGGGCACTTCAGTCAAAGCAAGGACTGATCATTAGGCAGTATTTGGCAGAAGATTTTCAAAGACAAAGGGGCAATGCACAGGATTTATATATGTGTACCATGGAGGCTGTGGACTCCAGGAGGCAGGGACCAGGAAGAGAGGTTTTTAAGGTTTGTCTCAAAGCACACCCAGAAGTGAAGTGATGTTAGCTCAGATGGATTTGGGACTCTGACAGAACTTAGAGGGACATATTTCCAGTTCTGAGTACAGATTGGAGGACAGGAGTGAGGTAAATAACCTGTTAGCTGTGGGGAATGATGCCTTTCTTCAATCTCTGGGCAGTATCTAGGGGACATGTGTCTCTGCTTGTGGCTTCCTATCCAAGGGGCTGGGAGGGCCATTAAGCTTTCTGCAGTTACTTGGTTCTTGCTTTCTCTGTCTATTTCTAGGAAGAAGCCAGTTTACTATTGTGGATTTTGGGATGTGGACACTGATCTGTAAGGCATGGAGCTGAGGCTGTGTGTGTGCACACATCTCCTTTTTCCTGGCTCTCCTGGAGCAGGAGCTGAAACCCTCCAGTTTCTAGTGGAAACTGCCACAGTCTATCTGGCCTTGCCTTGCATTTTTGGAAGGTAGTGCTCTGGCTTGGAGCAGGACTCTGGAAACACATAGATGCAGTGGCACTTTCCCCATCCCTGCTGCACTGTGAGGGGGTGAAATCCCTGGAATGGTGAGGGCTCCATTATGCAGCACTGCTGTAATAGCTCAGTGTGTGGGGGCAGCTGGCTGCGTGGGCAGAGGGAAAGCCAGCAGCATGTGAGGAATCCCACAGCATTTGCTGGCTCTGCTTAGAACCCCTGCAACACCACAAATGAATAGCAGGGACCAGGCTCAGGAGAGAGAGGAGTAGAGTTTTCTGCTGCACATCTAGGTAAAAGCTGCATGCTGCAGTACAGGGGATACATCTGCAGTGTTCAGTGGCAGAGATGCTGTATAGCTGTCAGGATTTTGTGGAGAACAAACTGAATCCTGGGAAACAATGATGAAAGGCTGCTGTTAGTGAAAGAATATTTGAGTTATAGTCTAGGCAGTGCAGGAGGGCTGTCACAGCTGGACTGTTTTATCCTGCATCCTTTGATGGTATTGTGTGTACCATCTCTACTGAAACCTGCAAATCCATGCTGGTGTGTGCATTTTTCTGGCCATATTCAGTTCTCAGCTGCCCTGAAGTGGATCCAAAGTCAGTCCAGTGACTTTGGAGTCACACAGGTGTAACTGAGTTCATCCTTGTGTTGTGAACACCATACTATCCCTCGCCAAATACCAAAGTGTGAAGGTGGATGTGCATTTTATGAATCTCTGTTGCTTAGTTTGACCTGTGTCCCAACCATATCACCTTTGCACTTAGCAGGGAACTTTACCTGTACTCTTCGGTGGTGAACCGGTACGTCTGTGTGATAATAAGAAGCTGCTTTTCCCTGAAGAAGGCCTGGGGTTTACAGTATCAGATCTTTCACCTCTTCTATTTATAAATTTAATGGGCTGATTGTTCTTGCAGTCCTGTCCCCAGGGATGCCACACTGCCCAGGATATTTTCTTTTGGCATTACAGAGTAAGCAGAACTATTTCAGGCCCATTTACCTTTTACATGCCCCTCTGAGGAGCAGGCCATTCTGCTGAATGTGGATCCCCTTACAGCTAGACATGTGTTGCTCACCCACATACTTCACCATCGGCCAATGTCACAGTCTGTACCTGTGTGTATCATGCATTCACGTGCTCTGAAATCTCATCCTATTCTTTCCTCACCCCAGGAAATTGCCTGAGCAAACCTACCCCTTGAGCCTTGACAAAGAACCCTGAATTTGGATTAATGATGGAAGTATGACATCATTTCATGAAGTCACCCTCTCACCTCTCTCCACTCACCAGCTCAGAGAACCAAAGAAATGTGGCAATCTTCCTGCCATTGCAGTGATTCACCTCAGCACACTGCATCGTGACAGAGACCCTTCAGTGGGGCAGGCTGAAATATAGGAGGAAAACTTCTTGCACAACACACACCTACCATTCGTTCTTGTCTGCACTGAGACAGCCACTCCCAGGATACACAAGGGCTTATCAATCAGGACAGAAAGATGGAGACAGATGTTTTATGAGGGCCTCTGGCAATAAAACTAGGGGTATGGCTGTTAAACTGAAAGAGGGCTGGTTTTGGTTAGATGTAAGGAAGAAGATTTTTGCAATGAATATGGTGAAACTCTGGCACAGGTTGCTCAGAGAGGTGGTGGATGCCTCATCTCTGGAGATATACAATATCACGTTGGAGGGATCTCTGAGCAACCTTATCTAGTTGAAAAAGTCCCCAGTCGCTGCAGAGTGATTGGAGTAGATGGCCTTTAAAAGTCACTCCCAGCCCAAACCACTCTGCTTGTGTAAGAGCTGTGTGTGTAAGCACAGACACTGGCACATTAAGAAGCAGAAAATCACTCCCACAGCCAGGGAGTCAGGCCCACTCAGCACCTGACCTGTTCTCAGGGAGATGCTCACAGCCACAGAGGGAGAAAAGCCCTCTGTCTGGGAGCCGCACACTGCTAGCTCCCTTCTTCTGACAAAGCATTCTCTGAGTGCCTTCTCTCATACACAAAGAGTTCTACCTGAGGGCGTGAATCAATGGAGAAGGGAAGAAAAACACAGCTAAGGGTGGGGGAAGTGGAGGAAGAGAAAAGCAAATCTGAGTATGGGATTTCTGTTCAGGCAGCCAACATCAAGCTCAGGTAAGGAAGGTAAAAAAGTATCACTTGAACGTTGAAAATGAATGAAAAACAAAAATTTTTTTAACAGAAAAAGCGTCCACATTTGGTTACCCCTTTGGAGCCTTGAGCCTCGAGCCTCGTTTGCTCATAGACCATGGCAACAATCTCTCCTAAGTTTCTTCACAGAGGAAAGAGCCTTTGACTCTGGAGCAGACAGATGGCAGAAGAGTCAATAGTGAGGCATGGTACAATGCAGCAGGATCCATTGTGGCAGTGGGATTCCACTTGCCATTACCAGGTGACAGCAGGTGCTGCAAGTGACAAAACAGGTCCTATAACAGCTTTTTGTCCTCAGCAGCAGATAGGGGGCACACAGCAAGAGACTTTTCCTCACCCCAACCAGACCCATTCCTGACACACAAGGGAACGCATAGGAGCCCAGGCACGTACCAAGGGCTGCATTGGTGCAAGTCATGGGGTGAGCCAGAGGCAACAATGCCTCCAAGAGCTCATGCAAACTCACCATGTCTCTGTCCTTGCCTTCCAGAAACCCAGACAAAGGGATCCAGTTCCTGATCTCCCGAGGCTTCATCCCGGACACCCCCATTGGGGTGGCACACTTTCTGCTGCAGCGGAAGGGCCTCAGCCGCCAGATGATTGGGGAATTCCTGGGCAACAGCAAGAAGCAGTTCAACAGGGACGTTCTGGAGTAAGTGTGGAAATCTCTTCCCTTCCTCCCTCCACTCTAAAGGAGTTGCCAGCCCACTCTACCCCTGGCTGCACCAGCAAGCATTCCATGCCCCTTTGCCCCCACTCTTCAGGAACTCCACCATTGCCAGTTCCTACCTGGCATCCCTCAACACATTTCCCAGCTAGGTGTTTCACCCTTCATATCATCAGTTCTTTCATTTCAGTCCCTCCTCAGGAGGCCTGCAGTCACCTAGCAGGAGCTCAGCCCTTTCAGGTGGCAGAACAAGTGACACTGGCACGTTTGGGGGCTGGGAAGCTCTTTGGCTGGGGTCTCATCCTATCCGTATAGAGTATGTCTGATGCCTTCTGGGAAGTACTAAGAGAGGAGGAAAAATATCTGCTTCTTGCTGTGAGACCAGCAGGGAGAAGTGAATGCTGGCTACATATTCTGTTCGCTTTCTGTCCAGGCTGAATATTGGTGGCCCTTTGAGTCTGTCCAACTGCATTACAAGGATAATTATGAGGTCCTGTTTGTGGTGATGAGGAGGCCTGCATATGAAAACATGCTACTAAGGGCTCCTCATTGCCACAGCAGCCATGGAGCACTGAGGAACATCCCCTCTTCAAAATCTCCAACAAGCTGAGCTGCTCCTTTTCAGAGCAAAATCTGAGGTTTCCTTCCTGCTTCTGTTCCGTGGTTGCCTTTGCTGGATTGTTACCTTCAATTCTCTCACCGTGACCCTCTCCTGGTCACAAGCCATGCATCTCTCAGCGTACACCTCTCTCCTCTCAAGTCTAGCTCATTCAGAGACCCATTTAAAGGGATAACCAGCATTCAGCCTGTCTTTCTTTTATTATGCAGAAGCACAACTCAGTGAGATCTGCCTTTCCATTAGGCGGGAAGTCCTTTGCACTGGGTCTTTTATTACATTCTCCCATTCTCCAAAATGTTCTTTATTTCCCTTGAGTTTTGCAGTGGTTTCTCTTGAACCAAACTGCAAAGAAATTCAAATCCCATCCACATACCACTTCTACTCCAGAGAAATACAGGAGGATGCCAAAGTTCAGGAGCCAAATGTAGGCCTAAATTTTGAAATTTATGTCAGCTGCAATTGCTGCTTCTTATTGCTGCTATCTGACCTTTGCTCTCTTTTAATATACTGTAGAAGTATTGATTTGTCCAGCAGCACGACACATGTGCTGTCCAGTCTCTTCATGCTGAGAACTACAATTAAAAATAATTGCCTCTTTTTCTCCAGTAAGCTTTGTGTGGGCTGCTTCCCCTCACAGATAATCTGCTTAAGTTCAAACCTAGCCTCTGCACACGCAGATAAATATTGCAACAACAATAGGCTGACACTTCCTTTTAGTCCTAAATTTGGCATCATCCCTGCAAATGACCATCTTTCTCTGCCTCACATGGGATTACAAATTCAGTATCAGCAGCTCCTGGGAACAGTCTCTATTGCAAAGCCTGGTGTCAGCCTCCCAGCCTCAGTACCCAGAAGCTGCTACGCTGGGATTGCCTGTCCTGTTTCTGCATGAGGCATTGGGGACATTGGAGCAGGTGGCCGTACTCTGCCATGCTCATTACTCAGAGTTTCCAGTGCCCCTCTCATAGTAACATTCCACATGTTCGGTGAAAGGGTGACCTTGCCCATCCTATTAATATCTGTAGAAAACAAGGCTCAAAGGTGGGGACCGAGATAGTGAAGGGTCTGCATACATGGATACATCTTGGGCAGGAACTGTGTGTACTTGAACATGTACAAAACAACTGGATCTGAGTTCAGGGTTCGAACCTGTATCTGATCTCTCCAGGCAACAGATTATATGCCTGAACTAATAATCTGTGCTGCCATCCCCTCTTCACAATAAATGCCTGATTTGTCTTCCATAAAGAAAAATATAAAAGTAGACCTAAAATATATGTAGAAGGAAAAAACATGCACATTCAGCTGGTTGTAGCTATGCCATTTGAAGGTACTTTCTTCCTGTGCCAGTTCTGAGCTTGGGGGTATGGTTGAGCATGGTAGGTGGGTTTTGCAAGCAAATTTTTCATCAGCCGCTCATGAGAGCTGGATGGGCAATGGCTGCACAGCCCGCAGTGTGCCATACGTGGAATAAGGCATTGAAAGGAGAAATCATGGCCCAGAATTATAATCCTGGATATTTTCCTGTCCATGCTGCAGGAAGAAGAGGACTGGCAGTGTAGTGTACCGTGCTGGCATTTTCAGTTCACCGTATCTCAAGGGCTGGTCACAACTTAGGAGCTGTTTCTATGGGAACAAGAGGGAAGAGCTCAAAGACCTTTTGGCATTTTAGAACCTTGTCTGGTTCTCATTCCCCATCCAGCTCCCATCGAACTAGCTCAGAAACAATGACATAGGTTGGGAAGGCAGACTCTGCACGGGCTGTCTTGCTGTCCCCACATCCACCCATGCCTAGTCATGTCAAGGTACGTGGTATTCCCTGGAGAGCATGAGGCAGACAGCAGAGCTCATACAGTAACACAGTTTGCCCAATACCACAGTCATTTTTGTGGCCAAATGGGCAGAAGAAGAAGAGGCACTTAATCCTGCTGAGGTGAAATGCCCAGTCAGGATGGCCGTGAGCAGGCAGTAGTGCTTGGACAGGCTCTTGATCAGCTGCAGTGAGGAAGCCTGTATGCAGGCAGAGGTGTCTGTGCGCTTTCATATCCCAAACCTGACCCTGGGGCCTCCTCTACCTCCCAAAAGCAATTTCAATTATTGCTGATACTTGCTGGGTTAGTTTAGCCTTCGCTTGATGTGAAAACTCATGTTGCAATTGTGTATTGTAAGCAATGTTTCTATTGCAGCCAGGTTGAATTAACCCAGCTGCATGAATAAATAATGAGATAGCTTTTAAAACATCTGCAAAAGTGTCAGTCTCCCTTGTGCCTTTGGAGGCAAGGCAGAGCTGCCCAGGTTACAAACTCCAGACTCAGCTGTAATACCCAGATATACGTCTGTACTCTGCAGAGTTCTCTTGGCTTCTGCAGATATTCAAGCTGTGGTGGCTGACAGACAAGCCTGTTCCTGCTGTCAAACAGCAGAGCTCAGGAGTGCAGAGTGGCATTTGGCACTGTGAAGACAATCCCACTTTACTGCCCACCTAGTAAATGTAAAAGTCCAGAGAAGTGCTATGTTGGTTGCAAAGCCTTTCATGTAAAAGGGCAGGGGTTTAGGTGAGGTAAGCACTTTATGAGGATTGAGCACCTTTGTGTGCTATTTTGCCTACCCACACCTTCATGCCCAACACCTAAATGCCCTGAAATTATAATCTCCCATCTCCCTGCTCTTATCTTTCAACCTTTAACTGATTTTCTTGGAACTCAAAAAAGGTGTCTGGATAATTCACAAGTAGTTCTACATGCTAGCCAGAGGAACAGAGAGAGCAGGAGATTTTCAACAATTTCTGACTATAATGGACACGTATGCATTGATAACACTGAACCACTCAGGTATGTCTCTTTAGGAAGATGCAGCATGTAGTTTTCTTGTATAGAAAAGACTTTTTAAAACTAGGATTTATCTCACCTGTTGTTGGCCACTGCCATGTTCAGTGTCTTCTAGACATTTATGAATTGCTTTTGTCAATGGAGAGACACAGGGCCCTCAACAGTGTTGTTTTTCTCAGTGTGCTGGTTTAGTCTGGATGTGCAGCTTTTAGGCATTTTGTGTTACAAGGCATAAATCCCAATTTTAACACATTTTAAGCATCCCACAAAATAACCATTTGTTGTGATCAGCATCCAAAATCCAAGAAGATCCAGTAAGATCCAAGAATCTCCTTCCACTGGCTGTCCTGCAGCTAGTGAGAGGGAGCCACTGGGGACCTGCCCCAGGGTTTCTGTGTCTACCAGTCCAGGGAATAGTGCTGGAGAGAGGCAGCCTGGCCCATTAAAGGACCTATGTGGTACTGAGCAGTTTTAATAAAATCTATCTGTCAAATACTACAGAAAAATAATTCTGTTTCTTTGAAGAAGTCAGGCCCAAGGCATTAACACATAGTTTTAATGTGAGACATATCATCATTCTTGCATCCTTTCTTCATTTTGTGTTTATTTGTTGCTTTTGTTCTCCTTCCTTCATACTATCCTTTGCTTTAGTCCATTCTTCCCCTCCACCTGTTCCTGACTCAGGAATTGCTTCCATGTATAGTTCATTCATGCACAAGTTAATATGAGTGATTTCATGGATGGAGTTAGCTGTGCTGTTACTGGATGGTTTGTGTTCCGCTCGTGGGACTTGGAAGTGCAGATGTGGCTGTCCTGGTGCACTTGTTGTCAGAGGAGAAATGGGCAGAGTTTCCACCAGAGGAGACATTGTGCTGAGTTGGGGTCTGGTTGATGTTAAGAGTGGAAGTTGCTGTTGGAGACATTCTCTTTTGGGTTGAGCAGGTGTCCTGTCTGTCAAGCCTGTGCTGTCTTCTCTTTGTGCCATGGACTGTCAGGGAGAGAAAAGCTTCTCTCAGTAAGTGCAGAGCTGGGAGCCTAGCAAAGGGACTGCCTCTCAAAGAAGAGTTAGGTTCATCTTGGACAGACAGAATGGACTTGTCAGGTTAGCCCAAACTAGCCTTCTTACTGAGGGTGCTACAGAGGATCGGTCAGGGACTTGCACCAGAGGAGGGTTTGGGCGGGAGCAATTGATAAGGATGTGATGGAAACAGGACAGAGGGAAGAACATATTAGGTAGTTCTGACCTCCTGCTGCAATCAGGGCTGTAGCACACACCAAATGTGAGTAAGAACAGCCTTCCCATGCCAGGCCTGTACAGGCTGAATGTGCAGCTTGGGCCTGCCTAGTCCCCAGGGAAACCCAGGAAGGAGTAGATTCCCAAGTAAGTAGCCATGTGAGCTACCAACAACCATGGGAAGGTGAGTAGGCATGACAGCCCTGGGGAAAAACAGGCAATGCAGCTCCTGTGGAATTCTCCAGAAAGGGAAGACTAATGTGGGCCGTGGTCTCCATTGTAAAGACCGTCCTTCCCAAGAGGGTGGGGAGGGCAGCATTGGGACACACATCTGTGCCCACTGGTGCATAGAATCAGGGAGCCCTGTTAACTTTTCTTTCTGTTCAGTTGGCACATGCAGAGCAGTCTCCTTCCAGGGAGCTGAGCTCTTCTACAATTCACCCAAACCCTGATTCACCTTCAAAAGGCTTGTAGAATTAGGGAGCCTGAGAAAAGGGATTGTTTTTATTAATATCTTTATGCCTTGTGATCTTAAACTTTTCACCTGGCTGCCTTCCCCCTTGCTCCCTCTGTGAGTGGAGGCTGCAGGTTCATTACAGGCACTTTTAGTTCCACCCCAGCTCCTGCTGCATTGTCACCTGAGTGGAAAAGCTGGAAAATAGGTCATTACACTTGGGTGAGCAGATTCCAGCCCCACATGATACAGTTGCTTCCTGCCTTCACTGAACTCTTTTGCCACAGGCTTTTTTTAGGCTTTTTTTGTTATGCTTAGCCCTGTGCTAAATACTCACAGCTCTTCTGCCGTTATATCTACCCATTTTTGGGGGGATCTTTTCACTGTAGCCTAGGAGGCCACAACAGAGACAACAGCTAAGCATAATAATCCATCTAGGAGCCCACTCTTTTGTCCTGGAACCTGGTGTGGAATTCTCTGCTTGTTGTTGTGAGGTGCCTCAGAGCAGATCAAACTCCTCATGTACAAAGGTGGCACAAGAGTCCTCAACCCCCACCACCTTGTTCATGAGGCAGGGAGCCAGCACTTCTCCTGGTCACTTCAAAAATATGGTCCAAATATCCAAAGTCATATTCTTGCAGATAGTGGGCTAAATGAATTTCTGGATGCACTCAAGTTGTGTGGCTTGTTGCAAGTTCATGGGCAGGAAGGAGTTGAAACATGAGATTTTATAAGGTGATTACTGTGTCCCTGTATCATCATCCCTCAAGCCTCCTGGTGGTCCTAGGATAGGCATCTCACAGGTGTCCAGCTGTTCGTGGAAAAATGAACTCAGCACTGGTTTTGGCTTGTGCACAGAAGTTGTTGGTTTATTCCTTGGATGCAGAGAGCTACCCACTCATATAATTTGTCGGCTTCCATGGTCTCTAGCTTGGAAAGGAAAGATCTCCTTGCTCTCATTTCACGAAGAAAAGTTGTGCTGCATTTCAGGGGATTTCTGACACAGTTACCAGAGTGAATTTGGAAAGATAATGTGAGTCTGTGCAGGAATCTGAAGTCAGGGAAGGCTGCAAAATTTCCAGCTGTCTAGAAGGCGAGGAGGAACATGTCAGACGCATAGCACAAGGTTGTTTGGCCCTTTGAATGGACTTTGCTCTGTCAAATTTGTGCAAAAAAAACTAACAGACAAATCTGATCCACCTCTCTTTCTGCCTGTCCAACAGCAGAAATAGCAGCTTGGTACCTGATGGTTCCTCTAGGAGCTGTTCTTCAGAGCTTTGGCACAGGATTTGCCAGATAAATCAAATCCAAGCACAGGCTGACTTTGCTTGAATCAAACATTCTTCCTAACCTGTCCTTTCTGCCTGGTCAACTTTTCTCAGTAAGCAGGACAGGGGACACTCTTGTTTGGGCTGAGGGACAAATGGAAGAGACTCCCAGGAGTTAGAATTTACAAAGTAAACCTGCATCAGTGAGTCTGTGAGAGAAACCCTCATAGGAGAATCCGAGCACAACTCAAGTAGCAATGCCTGTGTGAGTTTGAAAAGAGCTATGAACAGCTGCCTTGTCCTACTTGTCCTAATGAAGGCTCAATGCTTTCTGTATTAAGGGCATTGACTTTATTATTTGAGATTTGTACACAAGGGGAGGATGTGTTAGGACAGAGGGTGTGGAGGGGGCAAGACTGATCAAAGAGGGAAGGAGTAAGCAAAACATAGATGATTTCATGCTGGTGGATTTGGGCTACTAGGGTGACCTTAGCAGGTGTCCCTGGGACATGCAAGGACCCAGTGTTCACGTGTCTGGAAGCAGACAATAGCAGCAAAATCACCAAGGTCAGTGCTGAGAACCAGTGCACACTGGAAAGGATTAAAAAATGATAATAAAAGCCCAAGTGCAGAGGTGGTTGCAGCTGTGAATACAATAACCGCTAACAAGAGGAAAACTGTTCTTACTATCAAAGATAAATTCCAAGAAGCAGAATGCCTTGATGTTAACCCAAGGGACTGATGAAGGCTGTGTCCCCCTCTCACAGCTGTGTGGTGGATGAGATGGACTTCTCAGGCATGGAGCTGGACGAAGCCTTGCGAAAATTCCAGGCCCACATCCGTGTGCAGGGGGAGGCACAGAAGGTAGAGCGGCTCATCGAGGCTTTCAGGTAAGAGAAGGAGCCCTGCAGCCCCACTGCAGGAACCAGGGGAAGCAGGGAACACAACACACCCAAGGGAAAAAGCCAGCAGTCATGGAGAGAGTGTCCACGGACTTCCCTTCCAAAGAGGGGGATCATTGAGTGGCTCCTGAAGGATGGAATCCTCTGTGGCACTGCTGCATCACAGCCGTGGCCTTGTCAGATGTTCTGTGGCATGAAGGGTACTAGGGGCCAGAGTGAGGCCAGTCCTGACATGGCTTCCAGCAAGGGATTCCCTGTTCATTGGTGACTTACGGGAGGAGAAGCAGAGGGGCTTGCCGGGCTGCTCAGTTCTCCCTTGGTGCATCCAGAGGAGTGCTTTGTCCTTAGCAAGGCAGGCCAGAGCAGACACCTCCTGAATTACACTTACGTACTGACACACACTGTGCAGTCCTCTCCAGTCTCACTTGCTTTTTTGGTTCTTGAGGACAAGAAGGCTGAAGTTTCAGTGGCCTACTTCGGCCATTGGTGGGGAAATTTGCCTTCAGAGAGCAGTGGGTTCCTTCTCTTATGTGAGAGGTGGAGTGAAAGGAATGTGATCTGACTGTGGTAAAGCCATTGCCAAGCTGGAGCAGAGGGCTCCCATGTTCCATGTTAAGTGTGTGCATCCCTCCTGCTGCAGCCAGAGGTACTGCATGTGTAACCCAGATGTGGTCCAGCAGTTTCACAACCCGGACACCATCTTCATCTTGGCCTTTGCAATCATCCTCCTCAACACAGACATGTACAGCCCCAACATCAAGCCTGACAGGAAGATGATGCTGGAGGACTTCATTCGCAATCTGAGAGGTGAGGGTCCTGCCTTGATTTTTCTTTTTTGCCCTCTTGATTTTCTGAATTAGGCCTAGATGAAGGCAGGAAAAACCTAGAGGAATTGCCTTTCTCCAGGTCTTCTGCTGCTTGCCTTTGAGCCAGATATGGAATGCCCTTTGAGATGCTTTCTAGGGTGCTGGGGAAGGGAAAATCTAATTAGCTTTGTTTTCTGCAGAAAGCTGTCCAGCCTTCTCAGGAACCAGCCATTTTCCTTTGAGAGATGGCTTCATCTTTTAAGATACCTCATTGCTTGGCAACAGTCCACTGTATTACATTTTCCTGTTGTTCAGCTCCATCCTTCTTAGGCCCTGCTAGGTTGTGCTAAACAAGCCCTACTTGCTGCTTTGACTATATGAACATATTTTCCTTTTATTCAAGCTAAATCTTCCCCATCTTAATTGCCTGCAATAACTTATAGTAACTGTAGGCATGACAGAGTTCATGCATACATTACTTCTTTGTGATTTCTGATACACCAGTTCCCCAAATAATTTTTCTTTTATTTTCAAGGTTGATCCTTTCCATCCTGATAATAGGTTGTTAAAAGCACTTTTTCAGATGTGGTCACAACATACTCATATGTAGAGCTACCACCTTGTTCTTATTTTCAGATCTACTAACTTAGCTTAGTATTGTTTAGCCTTTTTGACATCATGTCTAGACTAATTATTGTCTAATTTCCCAGCCATATTCTCTCCTAGGTCAGACATTTTCCAAATTTCTCTTACTGCACATCTGCAATTCAAATAAAGTTCCCTCAAAATTTTTCCAGCATGAATTTCTGTCTCTTCTGAAGATTTTGCACTTTTCTGGGTTCCTTTGACTTGTTTCTTTGTCCTGATTGCTGTTCAGAAAGTGTCATCTCAGCCTCCCACACCTTCCACAATTTGTCACCTGGTTCAGACGGGTATAATGTGACACTGAGATCCTCTTTCAAGTTAATTCCACAGATACTGAATGGGTCTACCACCTGCCATCATCCCCTTCAGTATTACAATTGATAGCACTAACAAAAGAGGTTTTTTTTAATGTTAACTTACACTTAGAGTTGCCTTAAAATCTGTCAATTCACACCACAATGAATTAAATCAGCATGAAGATCACTCACCTCCAGTGTGCAAGACACCACAACTCATTAGAGCGAGTGAATGTCACCCCATCACAGACAGGGAGAGATAGTTCCATCCAGACCCACCTGCAGGACAATGCCCAGGCCAGCAGCTTCAGCAGCCTGTGTTTGAAATGGTTTTTGGGATACATTTGTAAGAATGTAGATAAGGGAGCCAGGACATCTCAATGCCTTTCTGTTTCTCAGCAGTTCCTCATCTGCATCACTCAGGATAGTACATCTCAGACCAGGGAGCTGGAGAGAATGCAGAGAAAATGAATATAAAATGACTGGAGATATTCAATTTGGAGAAAGGACTGGAAGCTTTGTTTCCAGTGTTTGGCTCAGGGAAGGGTGAAAAAAACCTTTTCTGCCAGGCTCTGAAGGGTCAGACAGCAAAATCTGGAGAATTGTCTAAGGAGATGTAAAAGAAGTAAGGGCCAGGGTCAAGGCAGAGATACCACAAACAGAATAGCAGGAAAGTATTATTCCTAGGAGACAACAGAGAAGGAAAATGGTGGAGGTCACCAAGCAGACAAGAAGAGTGGATGCTTGCTTTGGCAGGAAGAGCTGCTGAATCCCATCATAGGCCTTCTCCTCATCTAGCACTTCTGATGATATAAAATCAATGCAGGGGCTGAGTGGCTGAAGATATATGACTGTGAAATTGTGGCTATAAAACCTTAGGGAACACATGGAAAGGAGCCACCATGCAGAGCAATGGAATAATGAAATCAACTGCATTGGCCTTAGAGATGTCAGTCTCTCCTGGTGGTGCATTAGATGCATTAGAAAAAAAAAAGAGACAGCCTAAAGTGAAGTCCTGCTGTTCCCTTTCAGCCTTCCCAGCACTGCACAGTGCAGAGGCCGTAGTGACCTGCCAGGGACCTCTGGTTCTTCCCTTTTCTTTTCTCTCTGATTGGCCTGCCCAACATTTTCTGTGTTTGGCAGGGGTGGACGACGGTGCTGACATTCCTCGGGAGCTGGTGGTGGGGATCTATGAGAGGATCCAGCAGAAAGAGCTAAAATCTAATGAGGACCATGTAACTTATGTCACCAAAGTGGAGAAGTCCATAGTTGGAATGAAAACGGTGAGCACCCATAACCCTGCTGGCACTCACTCAGCTCCTCTATCCCCACCTCCCTCTCTGCCCTCTTTTCTGTGTTTTTCCTCTATGCCTTTCTTCTCTTATGTAATACTTTCCTCACTTGTTTCTACAAATGTACTCCTTTTTCTCCAAACTCTTTATTTCCTGCTGTCTCATTCTTCCCTAATTTTGAGGGATCTCCTTTGCCAGAGTTTACAGTATCTAGTGCAGCAATTGTTTGCCCATTACTGCAGGTCCTGCCTGTCAGTTCTCAACTGACAGCTCTGCAGCGTTTCAAACATTCAGGCCTTTTAAGGGTGTAGAAAGTGAAAGGCAAAGTTATAGAAAGCAATTTTATCTATCTGTCTCTAATGAGTTCCCTAAAAATTGCTGGGGTTAAGAGATCCCCAAAGCACAGACGGCTTCTTTGGCAGTAACCAATCTGTAGTGCAAAAACATACATACTGTTTATCCAAAATAAAGCAGAATGATTTCTCAAAGTCCAGGAAACTTGCAGATGTCCAGCGGGGTGAGAAAAGATGACCAGTGACCCAAGAATTGGAAGCCAGAGATAAGATGTGTGAGCAAGAAGGTTGCATTTAGTCTGCCCTCTGATTTATCAAAGGCTTTCTCTATTACTGCACCAGCAGGAAAATTGATGGCAAGGAGGTGATATGTCTGGGCAGAGTGGGTGGAATTGTGTCACTGGGCAGGGTTGCAGCAGTCTGAGGGTGGGGGAGACCCACAGTGGCCCCTCCTTCAGCCCCTGCATGACCTTTTGTGCCCTCTGCAGGTCCTGTCGGTGCCCCACCGCCGGCTGGTGTGCTGCAGCCGCTTGTTCGAAGTGACCGATGTGAACAAAGTGCAGAAGCAGGCAGCTCACCAAAGGGAAGTCTTCCTCTTCAATGACCTGCTGGTGGTGAGTGTTCTTTGCCAAGTAGGCACTGCTGTAATAAAACCTGCCCTGGTTTCTGTAAGGAAATCTGAAAACAGTCCACAACATCCATTTTCCCCTCTGTTCTAAGGACAGTTCCCAGTTCATCAACATTGTAGGACACAGCTCTGGACCCTTCACTGTTAAAAACTTACTAAATCTAGAACTCCAGTAACCCTTGAAAAAACAAACTGTCACATCCCACAGCGATCCCAGCAATGTCATTGCTTTCTCTCATGCCTTTGCCAGCAGGCAGGTTCATATCATGAAAGGGAGGTTCATTTCTTTGTCTGTTTGTACTACAGTAGACAGAGCCCTCTAATGCACTTTAATTCTTTAAAATCGCTGCCTTCTGACATGGAAAAGGCTGTAGCAGACTAGATAGTACTTATCAGACCCCCAAATGTGTAGAATAGTTTTGAAAGTGTCCTGCCCCAGCAATGGAATTAGGCAGGTTCAGGAGAGCAGAGTTACACTGAGACTGGAAGGACGCCAAACAAAATGGAAGTTTGCTAAATTTAATGGCAAAGTGAAACTGTGGTTGCAACAGATGCAAAACTAAATCCAAACCCCTGTGTAGAAGGAGAGGATAAGAGAGCTTTACCCAGCTATTCCCCTGCAGCCATTTGCACAGTTGTGAACCTGGGGAGAGGGTCTGCTCCTTGCTATCCCTCTACTCCATGGGATAAACCAGATCCACAAGAATGAGTGCTGAGGTACAGGGGCAGCACAGCATTCTCATACGCTCTCTTCCCTTCTCTAAGGTATTTATGACAGGCTTCCCTTTGCCTTTTGTTCTGTTCCTTGGTGAAGAGACTTACCCTTTCAAAGTCAGAAATGTGGTAATCAAGCAGCTCTGGGAGAGAGCTCAGTGGGCCCAGGGCGCTGCATACAGGATTCCAGAGGAGTTGTTACAAGTGTAGCATTCCAGGCAGCTCTCCGGTAAAGAGCCGGTCATTCACCAAACATTGTTCCTACACATTGTTCCCACGTACACTTAACAGAGCTTGTAGAAAGCTTTTTTGCTTTGAGCAGTTTGCACCGTTCTTGCCTCACTGTTCTCCAGCACCAATGATGCTTCTTTTCCTCCAACAGATCCTCAAGCTTTGCCCAAAGAAGAAAAGCTCCTCAACATACACATTTTGCAAGTCAGTCGGCCTGCTAGGGATGCAGTTCCATCTCTTTGAGAACGAGTGTAAGTCCACTACTCCTGGGCTTCCTGGAGGGGTCTGGCAGGGAAAAGAAGAAGGCGGGAGGGGGTTGTGTGGGTTTTGAGAGAGTGTGAGAAGAGAGATTCTATCAGAGTTAAAAGTGGAGGAGACTGCCATGCTGTGCTGAGAGCTTCCCAAGGCAGAGGCAGAGCCTTTGGAACAGCACCCACCAAAGCATGGCAGGAGGCCAGCCCGAGTCAGCCTGACCTTGATGGTCTGGGATTAGAGCCATGATGTGTCATGATTGGGGCTGGTTTTGCCATGGAGGAGTTCCAGAAAAAGGCAGGCTTCCTGCTGGCACAGGCAGAGGGGCAGCACAGCAGTCTCAGGCAAGCATGGTTGATGCACCTGGGGCTTTGTGAGCACATGGAGAACATGCTGCAAGGAAGGCAAAATGTAGCAGCACTGTGGATATAGTAAGTTTTTTCCATCCCTCCTCTACTCCATTGGCAGCATGAGTTACTCTCCCAACACCCTACTCTGCAGCATGCAGAGGCTCCCACATCCCTGTGAACTAAAGGGCTATTCATACCTGAGCATCCCCACCAGGCACCATCACAGCTGGAAGGAGCTTTCAGGGGCAGCATGACTATCCTGGTAGTGCCCAAAGATCTTCTGACAAAGTTGCCCTGGTGTGTATCCCCTGCAGAGACAGTAAAGCAGATGTCACAAAGGTCTTGTGATCTGAACAGGAGAGACACACAGGGTGGGAAAAGGGCTTGGCACGCAAATATGGGGAGCAGAGGGCTGGCTGAAAATAACAGGTTAGGCCTTGGCTTGTCTGGAAAAGACTGATAAAGGAAGGCTAATAAAGGAAGGCTGCCCATGGAAGGCAGGCAGATGTAGGAGCACTGGAGGAGAAGTGAAAGCAGGACAGGGGAAAACAGAAATTAAATTTAGAGGAATATGAAAGGAAAGGAGGAAAGGCAATGAAACCACCAGCCACTGAGCAAATTATAGAGGAAGTTCAGTCAAAAGTGAGGCAAGGTCTGTGCATTCTCATGTTCTCCTGATTCTGGTGGCTGAATCCCCAGTCATCACTTCCCCGCACACAAACTTTAAAACATAAGGCCTTTTGCTGTTATATTTTCACTCTCTGGGCGTGGCCTTTCATTTACATTCCTGAGTGTTTTGCCTGTGGGGAGTAGTAAGCAGAGACCTACAAACATACATTTTTCCCTTTATCCTTCTCTCTGCACAGTGCAATGTACTCCCCACCTCTGCTAAGCCAAAACCCCTCCTGTGTTCTCTTCAGATGAAAGGAGAGACTGGGACAACTCCTGCCACTGTGGATGCAATGGCCTTGACCCCAGAAGACAACCTCTCCTGCTGCATCTCCCACAGGAGAAAAAGTGCTGTTGCCTCATAAACACTGTTTACTCTTCCACAGATTGAGAAAGGCTTTACAGTCCTACCTCTATGCTCAGGTTCCCAAGCCCAGTGCTGCACTAAGTGTAACTAAGAGCTAGAGCTCTCTGGTTTTGGCAGCACTGTGGTGCTGGTGACACTTGCTTTGCTGCTGCAGCTTGGTCCTTGCTCTGTTCTCTTGGACGGCTGAGTGCTACAGGTTCCCACAGTTGGCCATGTGACAAACTCTGGGTGTGCAGTTCCATTGGACTCATGCTGAAAACTCTCTGTCCTTCAGATGTACCAAAACAACCAACTACTCCACCAAGAATGCCTAACACCTCTTTATTTTGTTGACACATCTTCTTTCAGATTACCCCCATGGCATTACGCTGGTGACTCCAGTTTCAGGCTCAGAGAAAAAACAGGTACTACACTTCTGTGCTCTGGGTGCTGAGGAAATGCAGAAGTTTGTGGAAGACCTGAAAGAGTCAATAGCAGAAGTGACAGAACTGGAACAGATACGAATTGAATGTAAGGGTCTCTCATACAATTCACACTCCAATGCCATCACACTGCATGTGAGTACAAGGCAAAAAGGGTAAAGGAAGAGTTCTTCAAGAACAGGGGCAAAGAGGATGAGCAGCACAAGTCTGCATGGGATGTTCCTGGGTTCACTGATAGGATGAAAAAGCATTCTGTGACCGGCAGGAGAAATTGAAGGACTGAACTACTTACGATGCTTATGAAACAGGGAGTGTGGTACAGTCCTGGAATAGGGAAGCTTAGAACTTAGACACCCAGAAGATTCTTCTCTGTCTCATACTCCTTTGACTATGCAAATGTGGTCTGTAAATAGCTGGGATAGGTCTCATACTGATGCCTTGTTAAGGCTGCCCTAGAACAGAGACTAGACGGAGCTAAAGAATAAAGTAGCTATTTATTGGGAAGCCTCAATAGATCCACCCTGGGCAGCACAAGAGCTCAGCCAGGGCTACACCCAAGATGAACCCAAAATGGTCACAAAAATGGACAACCAGTCACAGGGTCTCACACTTTTATAAGTTTTGGTCCATTAGCATATTGGAGTTCATTGTCCAGTTATAGCTTTAGCCCATGAAGTCCCATACTCCTTGTTTTTCTCTCTTTAGTCCACATTGTTTGTGCTCTTGGGCCTGGGATTTGGATCGGTTGTCCTCAGGCCCCCAGTTAGAGAAGGAATTGTTTTGTCTCCCTGCTCTGTGAAGAGAGCTCACCATCCCCTAATATGAAGCTCAAACCCACATACTAAAGCAGTACAGAATCTGAAAAACATAAAAGCTAAAACCTGAGGTATCAGTACCTTTAACAGAGTTGTCCTGAGGGCAAGCAGTCTGTCACTTCATGGCCTTATACAGACAAGATGTCCATTTAGCTTTTAATGGCCTTTCCATGTAAAAACTGATGAGCCAAATTAGCTCAGCTTCAGTGGTCCCTGTCTGTGCAGCACTAGCCAATCCTGTATAAATGTAGGTAATTTGTAAAAGGTCCTATAGAGATGCCTAACTTTCGCCACATGTCAAATTCTCTCCAGTTTTTTCTCGGCTGTTCCTCTCTCCCTTCTTAACACTAACTTGTGATTTCCTTGCATTAATTCTCCTTGCTGACTTTCCATTTTGCTCCTTCAATATGCTGGTGACCTTCCCTCCTTCCCTCTCCTCATTTATTTCCATATGTCTGCTTTTCAGGGGAACTGGAGAAGCAGCAAGGGACGAAGACTCTCTCCTTAAGGACCAATGGAGCCCAGATAGAACTGCAGTCTAAGCAAGGCTCTCCAACAGGTAAGAGGGCACCCAGCACCCAACTTCTCTTGGTCAAGAAGTGCTGCCTTTGCAAATGTGTTCTCACTGATTCCTGTGAGAATAACTGCAAAAAGAAATGTTCAGTTTTCTATCCTTTAGCCTTGGCCAAATGGTGGAAATACGAGAGCATATACTTTCTTAAAATACTCTAGAAAAACCTTTGAAGTCTCATTACCCTGTCTGTAGCTGAAATACCTGGTAAAGAGCTGTTACTGACAGAGCATAAGAAACTTCTGAAGAACCTGGCCCAGTTTTCTTCCCTGAACTGATTAAACCTACCCCACTAAGCAGCTAACAGGTTGCAAAAGGGTCTGGATTGGCCTTGCACCTCTCCCTTTAACTCTCCAGTCAACAGTATGAGGGCCAGCTCTTGACTAGAGGGGAATGAGATCTTTTGTTTTATTTCAAAGGCAAGAAGGATTTGGGGGAGAAGGTCTCGGACAGCACAGTGGAGGTAAGTAGAGTGCAGAGCAGCTGAGGTAAGTAATTCTCTCTCACTTCAGCTCTTCTCACATTCTCTGTTGTTTCTTTTCTCAGGTTTTAATCAATGCCTCCCCAGCCAGACTGACAATTTTACCAATTTCCAGAGATACAATTAAAAGTTACTGCTAGGACGGGTAATACAACTTTCAAATCCAAACTAAACTTCAAAGCATTTTAAATCCGTTTTTATAACTGTAACATCCTTCATGGACCAAGCTCCCAAACGCTGTAGACTAACCCACTCCACTGCTTCTGGGGAGACTGAGAACCCCACTAAGGACTTCCCTGACATGCTAACTCCATGCAGCATCACATGCAAATTCTCCACAGCCCAGCTTTCCTGCACAATCTCTGCAGCTCTGTCTCTCCATCCCCCTGAAGGGGATTAAGCATGGCCTTTGTACACCAGAGTTTCCTTAGAGCTTCATCTTCCTAGGTAGGGAGCTTGGCTGTCCTGTGTACATCTATCTTTGCAGGAATGTTTAGCATCCAGTGGGTTGCCTGTTTCTTCAAAGACACCCATACTCTCACTGCCTGTGAGGAAACAGGAAAATGCAATCTTCACACTGAAAATCTTATCAACAACTTCCTACTCTCTCTCTGCCTGAAATATCTCCATTGTCCTGAACCTGCCCTTTTCCATAGTAGTTCTTTCACCTCTTGTCAATGTATATTTACTTAAAGAATTCAGTTTCTCTGTGGGGAGTAGGTGCTGCTTCTTTTCCCTGGAGACCACTCTTTCGCTGCAAATGCCCCTTCCTGGTAAATGTTCCTCTGCCAGCCAGTTTCCTATTCCTGTTGGGAGAAGTGTCTCCCTTTGTAGAATGGCTTCCATGTATCGTAACAGCATTGGCACTTCATGGCCCAGCAACCAGATTTTCCTGTGGGATGTTCCACCACCTGAATAAATATTGACACCATACTATGTCCTGCTGGGTGGTGAGTCTGAGCAACCTCCATGTCTGGATAGGGACAGAGAGCTCATCCTTGTTCCTGCATGGGGGGGAGCTTGGTCACTTCACAGTTTCTCTTTCCCAGTTGCTGGTGCAGCTGCTGACTCTGCCAGACCCTCAGGGCAGCCCCAATGTCCCACCTGTACCCCTGCCTGGCTGGAAGTGCCACACCAACCTTCGAGCACTTGTTTCCTATCCAGGGCTTGTCACTTGACAGACATTCTGTTTTGAGCCAGCAACTTAGCTCTGGTTTCGGGTCTCCATCAGCCCATGTCCTCGCCAGGAGGAACTATAACCTCATCCATCATTTTAGAAGCATTATTCCCTGCTGCACCTCTCCTGCTAGGGACCTCCTGTCCAGGCCAGCTCGTCCTTTTCAGACTGGTCTCAGTGAGCTCCCTTATTTGATTCTATTATAAGCATCTCAATGTGGAAACACTGATGACCTCCTGCTTCCCTACCTGCTTTTAGCTGACCAAGTATTACTTTGCCAGCAGAGGAGCTTTTCCATTTCTCTGAGATTATCTAATCTGCTGCCATTTCATCATTAATTTCTTTTGTCATCATGTGAGCTAGATGGGCATTTTTGTTTTTTTGAAAATCATTTCCTTTCACTGACGAATCATCAAATGGATCAGAGGGAGCTGTCTTTTGCTAGACTGTGTCAGGTTTCTGCTTTTTCCTTTGTAGATTAGCCAGTCATGTGGTGTACCTTCCTACTTAGAAAGGCATGAAATTTAGGAAAGGCTTGAGTTTCTCTGTCGCTCTCTATCTCAGATTCTGCTGCTGTCAATTTGCTGAAACATACAGCCTCAATTATCTGAAACCTTGTGGTCTGGTCCCCCTCTCCTTTTTGCTGATTGGACAAAGTTATGACATCGAGGTTTGCTCATTACCATGAGAATTCACGGACACTTCCACTCTTACAATCTATTTGTGTTCCTTGTGCTATTTGGATAATCAAAGTTGCACTGCATTTGGGAACACTGGCTCTGATGCCTTTGACGTGATGGAAAGGACAGGGACACTTAGGCTGGATGAGGACAATGGGGCTGTTGAGGGGGACTGTGCAGCCAGGGTTGTACCTATTCTGGTTTTTTGAGGGAAGGAGGGTTGAATGCATGTGAGGTTGTCTGGTGGCGGGGGTTCAGGGCAGCCAGTAGCAGCAGATGGGAAAAGTCTTGTAACATTTAATGCTTCTTTGGCTGTTTCTAAACTAGGTGTCAATTCACAACAGGCTTCAAACGTACCAGCACAACTCCGCCCTGGGGCCCGAGAGTGGAATGCAGCCCAGCATGCGTCTTAACATGCCACGGGAGCAGCTGGAGACAGCACTGGTGCCCTCACACCCTGCCTCGGCAGGGACACTTGTACAGTGCCAGCAGATTGTCAAAGTCATTGTCTTGGACAAGCCGTGCCTCGCTCGGATGGAGCCGGCCCTCAATCAGACTCTGACACGCTACGTCACCTCCGACTCCTGCACCTCCACCCCCTGGTGTGGTGTGGGCAGTGGGATCCCTGGGGCCCCCTTGAACCTGGCCCATCAGCCTCCCCTGCCACCTCCCCCCCCTCCCTACAACCACCCCCACCAGTATTGCCCTCCCAGCTCGCTGCTTCAGAGGCGCAGGTATTCCAGTGGCTCACGCAGCCTCGTGTAGCCATGCCACCAGCACCAAACAGAACAGACTTCCCTGCTTCCCTTCCCTACCACCTCCCAGGGACCCTTTCTGCCTACAGAGATCTAGTTTGTGATTTATTTTTTAGTAAAATAATAAGAAAAAAAAAGCCAACTGACATAACTCTTACCCTGTCTCCCCTCAGAATGATGCTATTTGTGAGGAGCCATCTATAGAAACTGCCAACCTACATGCTCACACATCCTCACACCCTGCCAGCCCAGCTGGCCTCTGTGCTCGTGCTGTTCCCATGTAGCACTTTGCTGCCCTGTTCCTCAGAGGCTTAATGACCTGCTGCTTTCTAGGCACCGTGTCTTCCGTCTCCTACTCCTCAACTTCCTTGCATTTACCTAGTCATAGGTTTGTACCCACCCTGAAACTTTGCCAGCCTCGGAGAGAAACGGACTCACCCGTGCCAAGGGCTGACCTTGGGGCACTCCTGGGGGTGGCGTTCTCCCTGCCACCATTGCTGCCACCTGCTAAGCTGGAGTGAGAACTTGCACCACTTGCCATGCTTCGTCCTCATCGCTCTCCAAGTATTATCTCCTTGCAGCAGCTGGCTCCAAATGAAGGAGTGCACGAGTGGAAGAGAGCTTGAGAGGAGGAGATACTGTCCTGCGGTGCAGTACGACACAAAGAAGGCCTCACTGAACACCAAAACTTTTTCTGTTGTTATGTTGGAGCATTGTACCAGAGACCTCTGCTGAGATCTAGCAGACTTCAGCACATGTAAATACACCTGTATGGTAGCGTATGTATGCGCATGCTTACTAAGGAAATATCAAGCAGTTTTGAGGGAGAAGAAGGGAGGGGTTCAGTCCAGGGATCTTCCTGGAATGGATGTGTACTTTTCCAAAGAGATGGCACCGAGAGGTGTCCTCCCACCTCAGCACACTCACACATACATACAAAAACACACACACACACACGAGATTGTCTTCTCTAAAACAGACCCACCTCTGCTTTCCTTCTTCTGGCTGGTTTTGTGTTTCCTGTCCACCTGCATTTTTGTACTCTGAAAGCAAAGCTGAGTGTTATGTTCACCTTCTGGGGTGGGTATGCCATTCACTTGGGCTCTTCCACCTGTGTTAGAGGAAAGGGACTTTTTGGACACCATTCATGTGAGGTCCCATCTGTATCTCTTGCCTGGCTATAATCTTACCTCCATCAGCCCTTCATATAGGAAAGCTGCCCAAATACCAGATTCTAAGGCCTCTTCTTTCTCCCTCTCTATCTCAGCTTCAAAGTGAGAGAAGGGGCAGAGCCTGAGATAGAGATGACAGCTCAGCTCCGCTGCTTTACTGGGGACATTGATGTGAAGGAAGACAGCATTAAAAATGGGCTGTGGCTGTATTTTTAGGAAAAAAAATATCTTTGTGCAGTAGGGAGGGGAAGGTATTAATTAGCTTAAAGGCTTTGGTCTCACTTGCTCATTCTATCTCCCTTCAAGGTTTAAGAAGATCACTTTTAGGATTCTAAATTAGGACAGAATGCCTTTTTGGGCCTTTATTTTATTTTATGAGGGAAAGACATAAATGCTCTTCCTTCTTGTGCAAGGCTGAGACGTGAGCACTGGGTGCTGATGATGTAATGGTAGGGTAAGGAATGGCAGGAATTGTTGCCAGCAGTGGGGATGTGCAAAATGTCAGGAAAAAGGGGACAGGAACAGACATGCAAAAAACCTCTTTTTACCTTGTGGGGTAAAAGCCACACAGCAATTTCCTTAGAGATTGTGCCAGTGTGCTGATCTCTGGGGCCATTGCCAGTGACAAAAGCCACAGAGCATCAGGGATGGGCTCGGCTCTCCTCAGTGCTCCCTGGATGCTTGCTGGCTGTGCTGGAATGTTTAGGGAGTGAGTTCACACGTGTGACCTCGGCAGAAGCCCAGGTGGAGTTAGGGAAAGAGACAGGGGCTGGAGTGTCTCCTGCACTTGGCCAGCCCTCCAGGGCAGGAGCCTGCTCACTTACAGGTGCCCCTCTGTCTGAGTGTGACCCATGGACCCAGCTGTGCCAAGAGGTCTGACTTTTTGCTTAGCTGGGCACCAGGCTGCCACTTCCAACTGTAATAGCAAATGTACCGACTGGGAGCCCACAAGCACAGCCTCAGGGAAGACTGCAGCAGCAGCAGAGAGAAAAGATTGTAGAAAAAGCCTGAATAGAAGCCCAGTCTCCCTCCAGATCAGAGGGAGCTCACTCCTAGCCAGCCCCCCAGGGCAGTTTGGATGCTCTGCATCCTGAACTGGATGCTAGGAAAGGTCATGGCTCAGCCTCTCACCCCCCAGCCAGCTGTGAGGCACAGCTGGCCTGGTCTGCTACTGACTTCCTCCAGGGTGACACCCTGCTGCCTCACAGCAACCAGAACCTCATCTGAGCTCTCCATAGCTTCCCAAGATAGCATGTATGGCATCTGCTATTGTCTGGTCAATGCAGTGTTTGGCTGCTGTTGTTTTTGCTCACTGCTGCAGTGGAATGGGTGTCCAGGAGGCACTGGCACTGTCCTCCTTCCCAGTAGTTTTTTCACTGTCTGAGAGGAATGGCAGTACTAGTTCGAGGTTTTTTTTCCATAGTGCCATGAGCCAATGAAGCTCTGTGTGTGTGTTAAAATAAATAAATTAGATTTTACTTGACATTTAACACAAAGTGACAACAGCAAAAAACTTAAGATACTTGAGGAAATAACTTTTTTAGATAAAATATTTATAACAATGCCTATGAAGTTCCTGCACAAGATGTTTGCTGCTTTAATAATTGATTGAAAGAGGTACAAGGCTCTAAAGAGGAAATAAGGAAACTGCCTTGAGACTCCCTTCTCCATGCTGGATGAAGGGTAGAAGTGAGTGAACTGAAGTGCTGAGACACCTGAGGCAAAGTATTCTCTCAGGGCAAACTGGTTCTGTTTTCCTGACCTTGCAAAGGCTACTCCTGGACTTGAGCTTTGGCCAGAGAAGCAAATGTAGATAACACTTGCTGTCTTCTAGCCTACTGGCTACCACATCTTCTGTTGGGTTTAGCTGGAGAGGCTGAAAACCACTGCGTTCCAGGTTGTCATGGAACAGGTTGGTCAAAATTCCACTCTGGAGTCGAGCCTTTTGGACTTCACTTCGAAATACAGATTTTTTTCCCTTGAAGGGTTGATCTCGAAGGATGACAAGCACTTTAAAACATATCTGCACCTCGTCTGATCTATTGTATTGTCTGCTCCTATAGTCCTCCCACATGCCAGCGAGACACACAGACTCAGTGTAGCCCTACAGCTGTGAAGAGACACCCCTGCACACAGACTGACAGGGTGCAGGCTAGAAGAAGCATCTCAGTGACAACCTAATGAAGGACAAAATGTGTACCACAGCCCACCCGGAAGGACCAGCCCAAAGAAAAATCACCAGCTCTTGACAGCAGTGATTCTGATCATGAGCCTAGCACAATCTTTCAGGTGCAGGAGTCAGGCAGGGAGCTGCTGCAGAGATTAGCTCAACCCAAATGAACCAGTGTCTTTTTGCTGCCAAATTCTATATTAAAAGGAGTTGGGGGAGAGAGAAAACAGAAACCTAGTGAGAAGTGTTCTGTAGTGAGTTTTGGGTAGTCAGTGGCCAAATGAGAAGGTGGTTTTGCTGAAGAGTAGGAGGGACTGAGCTGTGTTACATCAGGCTCTAATTCGATGCTTGCTCATGCTGGTGCAGGCCCAGTGAAATTAATCTGCTTGCACCAGTAGCAAAGGGATGGGAAAATGTGACAGGAGAATTGAGCCTTGCAAACAATTTGGGTTTAATGCAGTACTTTTCCACCGCCATAGTAATTTTTAATGCCATAGTCTTGGCTGCTGGGTTAGCAACACTTAGTGCTTTCACAAGGCTTTCAAAGCATCCCACTGTTCACATTTTCTCTCCTTCCTGCAGATAAAAGGTGTGGGTATGGTCCACAACCCGAATTTCATCAATACTCATACTGAAAAGTACCACGAGATTTGGAAGCATTTGAGGTCCTCCAAGCCATAAGGGCTTGAGTTTTGTTACCTGTTTTTCAGAAGGCTCAACCTGCAACTACGTTCACATATTTCTGAGGTTTCCAAAACCAATCTGAGCCCTAAACAAAGGATGCTGCTGCTTGGCCGAGTCTCTGCTTTGAAATGCAAGTTGTTGAGCAAGCTCCCCCCATCTCCCACTCCACCAGCTGCCTCACTGTGCTAGTGTAGGCTTCAGGGACTGCTGGCAGTGTTTTGTGAGCGTGAGCTAGAGCTGTCCTTGTCCTGCCCTCTCGTTCGCAGCCACGCCTGAGACAGCAGCTTTGAAGTCACCCAGCTCTTCAACATCAGTCACGACCCCATCTGAACATGTCTTTTTAAAATCTAACAACAGAAGTGTTACCTATGGGTAGGCTTTTGAAAGCCCCTGTCTGTCTGTACCTGTCTCCTGCTGTAAATATCACCGACAAAAGCTTCCTTTGGGAAAAGTGGTGTGGTCACACCTAGCAAAGAGTCCAAATGGCTAATATTTTGTAACAGAAATAACAAAAATAGATCAGCGGTATTTTATCTGTTCAATCCATAGAGTTTTAGAAATTACGTTGAGATAATATCACTTGTGCTCCAATGTCTTCTTTGCCTCAGCCCCCGCCCCGGTGTGCCTGGGCTCCAGCGCACAGCCCTGCACCAAGGGGTGCTCCCATGGAGAGCTGAGCATCCTGGACTCCTGCTGGCCTCAGGGGCAGCCTCCTCCTGCTGCTGCTGTTTTCTTGTCAAAAGCAGCAGGAGATAGCTCAGTGCTCAGGCTCTCTGAGGATCAGATCCAGAGGAAACCAGGAAGCAATAAACTTGTTCAGGAGATGGGAACTTCATTGTGAAATTCACCCCTGCAGGGAGGCAGATAGGAAAACGGTGAGGGGGAAGGCAGAGCCCTTCTGTGCCACAGCTCATTGCTGTCTGTCTTGCTGGATGCTCTCTGCTGTGCAGGCTGCACCTCTGGGGAGGGAGGCCCCACCAGCTTTGCAGAGCACTCGCTGCTGCCTGTGCGCTGCGGGACGTGCGGCCACAGAGCAACCCGTGCACCAGAGAGCAGCACACACCGTGGGGCAGTGCTCACACCACCTCCCAGCACAAAGGACTACAACTCAGAGAGCGTGTAGGTACCTCTACCGAATGTGCTGGACAAAACTATGGGGCACAGGCACCATGTGCTGCCTGCGCAGGACAGCTGTGCTGGCCGCAGCATCACCATTGCAGCACATCTCACCAGCTAGGCAGGCTCAGGCTTGGGGAACATTTGGATGGGAGACACGTAAGTAAAATGACATTTCCCGTGCAGATCAGATATAAGTGCGTATTTGCGCAAAGCATAACCCCAAGGTTAATGAAGCTGACCTTTGAGAGCGAATCAAGCATGTGCACACAAAGTGAGCTCTCCTCTGCAATGAGTGGGGGAAGACAGGCTGCATCTCTGCAGCTGGATACAATAGATGCTGGATTCAGACTGCACCTGCTAAAAAACCCTTGTCTATAGGTTGCAAATTTTTTGGTGGCTTCAAAAAATCTCTTGGATCCCCAGGCCCACCATGAAAAACTTGGGAGGACAGAGATCCTTCCCAGGCAGGGACAGGATATTTCCCAGGGATTCAGAGGCTTCCATTTATGTTTTAGTGTGCCATGGATATATTATAAATCAGCCCAACCCCAACAGGCATTTTCTAAGATGTTTTGAAATAGAAGATTATTAAAGTTCCTGGCTGATGTTCAGATCACACAACTGTCTGTAAAGTAAAGATGAAAGCAATAAAACCAGATTGTCTATATGTGAAATACTCCTCACTTGCTCCAATGTACAGATACTATTATTAATTGGAAGATGGCAAGTCTCTGGGAAGGATACTATGTACACATATATAGGTAGTGCTGGTACAAAGGATTACAACCCAAAAAGCAAATACCACAATTGTCACAGTGCATCTGTACCCTGTTATAGCTATACAGCATCCATTATGTGCAATAACTGATACGTAGTGTGGTTGGAATTGATCAAAATACACCGCTCTTTTCCACAGAGAATCTTGAGATGCATTTTTTCTCTGAAAACTTTTCATATGGACTTTTAATTAAGCACATTTCTCAAATGCTTTGCTGTAAGTGGGCTCTATTCACCACTCTCAAGCAATATGCAGACTCACCACTGAACTCAGCACTTCACAGCTGCCTCCTGCACTGAAGGTGCTGCCTCTGGGGTCAGAGACCCATCCCAACGCCTACACAGAGAGGGGAGTCCTCCAGGAGCAGTGTGGTGGCAGGAAGGTCACCACAAACCCAGAGCTGCCATGTGCCTGCAGTGTCACGGTTGTGTGCAGGTCCCTTTACACCTCATCTGGGGTGCCCTGGGGAGATTGTGCTGAAAGAGGGTGCCTGGGGCCCAGCTGATCAGAGTCGGGCCCCACCATTCCCCACAGATTGAGGTTTCCTGTCCTCACCAGCTGCTGGGGAAGAGGTGCCCCTCTGTAAAGTCACTGCACAGATCCTTGATTCAGCAACCTGGAGTCATGCACGTATACCCGCCTGACCTGAGAAAGGAGACGGAAAATAAGCAGGTACCTCAAGGATGATGATGCATGGTTAGCAGGGCTGTGGGATTTAACCAATTTAGGAGCTCTGTCACATTTGGTGTGTCTTGAAGCAACTTTTCTGCAGCTAATGAGTGCAACTGAGGTTAAAAGCTGACTGAGGAACTGTTTTCTATCCTAAACCATACAATCCATGAGCTGGGAATGTTCTGAGCTATGTAGGGCAGGATCATATTTTATACAGCACCCATACTCCAGCCTTGGGATCTTACAGTGTGGCACAGCTATCAACGAATTTTTTTAAAACAAGAATTCTGTCCTCCTAATCCTTCCTCTTCATTAAGGATAGGGTGTCCCAAACAATATCATGTTCATTTAAAAAAACCAAACACAAAACAACACAGGGAACAGGAGGATCTTCTTCCACAGGAGCGTAGGACCAAGGCTGTAGCAGCATAAACACTTAAAGTGATATATACCCATCCTGATATCCTATGTATACCTTTCTAATCCCTCCCATCATGGAAGGTTTGATTTTTCAATACATTTTCTTTATCTTGTGGATTAATCCCAACCAGCAACTAAGCATCTTGCAGCTGCTCGCTCTCTTCCTCCCTCCACCTGTGGTGGAATAGGGATGAGACCAGAAAAAGGTAAAACTTGTGGGTTGAGATAAGAATTGTTTAATAACTATAACAATAATAATAGTAAAAATGAGGGAAAGATGCACAATGCAATTGTTCATTACCCACTGACCTATGCCCAACCCATTCCCCAGCAGTGATCAGCAGCTCCCAGCCATTTCCCCCCAGTTTATGTATGGGACATGAAGTGCTGTGGTATGGAATATCCCTTTGGCCAGTTAAGGTCAGCTGTCCTGGCCATGCTCCCTCCCAGCTTCTTGTGTCTCTCCTCACTGGCAGAGAATGCGACCCTTAATTTAGGGTAAGAACTACTTAGCAATATCTAAAGCATCAGGGTGTTATCAACATTATTCTCATACTAAATCCAAACTACAGCACTCTATGAGGCCACATGACCCAAAGCAGAATCATTTTCCCTTTCTAAAAGGAAAGGAAGGAACCCATCTCCTGGGATCTGACCTCAGCCTTCAGTCTCAACTCACAGCTTCTGGCATCCCTAGTGAAAACGACAATCCATCCAGCAGCTCAGGACATGCAGCCAGGAAAGAAATGTGCAAGGGAAAAGCCAGAGCCCTATTTAAGTAGCTTGTTCAAAGATAAAACCCCAGCCATCTGTCAACTTGCCCTAGAAGAGGCATGGCTATAATAATTAGCAGAGGGAAAGGCTGCAGAGATGCCAGTGAAAAAACCAGCAGTTTGCTAACATTTTACACAGGTCTGCCATTAATGGAGTGGAAAGAAGGAGAAAGAGTTAACAAATGCAAAAGAAAGATCACTGTATTTCTCCAAAGGAGACACTGCTGGCAGTGTAGAACAGAAGCATTCCAAGGGCTGCAGGACACTTTGGGCTGGTGCAATTTGGCAGTCAGGATCCCAAGAGCAGATGCTGCCATGGGGGATTGGCAGCAGCCGATCTCACTCAGATCCCAGTGTTCTGCCTGGCAGAGGAATCCCCACAGCTGGAGGGTTGTCCTAGAGTCTGCGGTGCTGCCAGGGATGGGGACAGTTCCCACGGGGCTGGGTGCACATGACCCCCACCAGGCAATGGCTGGGATGCTGTCAGAGGGGCTGGGCTGCCTCTCACCATGGCTGTGCTGCCCACCCAGACAGTTCCCATTTCAACAGTGCTGGCTAATACAGACCTGCCCTCCATTGCCAAAGAAAGAGCCCACTCTTTCTCTTCAGAGCTCAAAAGATCTGGAAACCCCTGTAAATCCATCGGTGCCACCGGACGGTGGCACCTAGCCAGTGCTTGGATGCACTCCCTGGTGCCAGTGCCCGGTGGTGGCAGACCCCCTGCACCCTGGGCTTGCAGAGCCCCCTGCACACACGCTCCCACTCCCTGCAGAAGCGCCGCTCCCACAGCCACTCCCGCAGCCTGGAGCACTCTGGTGTCACCGAGCCTCGGCTGCCAACGCCCAAGCACCCGGGGTGACTGGGGCTGTGACTGCTGCTCTGTCACCACCTCCCCCAGGAGCAGCACGCTGAAGTTCCCTTCACAGAGCTGAAAAGCCGCTTTAAAATAAGAATCTTGGATTATAACTCCTAATCCTTTCATTTGCAGTAAGTGCGGAGGGGGAACAGAAATGTCAGCTCTCTTTCTCTCCCCGCTGCAGGACCAAATGCGCTTCAAAAACACATCAAAGCTTTTGTGCCACGGGCTGGGCAGGCAGCGACCCAGAGCGGCTGCTTGGCCAGGACATGGCAGCACCATCAGGAGGACAGGGATAGGCAAGATGGGGATGCTGTCCCTCTCCAACCAGACGCAATCATCCCCCTCCATCTCTTGCCCTCCTTCACACATAGGAGTTATTTTTAAAGGCGTGTAAGTCAGCTCTGGCATGTGCTGGAGGGAGATGCAGAGAAAAGAGGATGGCAGGAGCAAACTGTGTCCAAAAGGCACGTGGGCTCCCTGGGGATGGGCAGAGAGCAGGGCAGGGAGCCAGCAGGGCACAAGTGCCACCATGTCCTGCTGTCGTCACCCTGGGGCCAGCCAGGGTGTAAGGCTGTGTAAGGGGCTCTGGAGCCACTGAGCAGACAGCGGGCAGTGCTCTTTGGGTTGATGGCAATGGATGAGTTTACAAGATAGAACCTTTTATTTGGAGAGATATGGAGCAGGTTTTTTTCTGAATCTGGATCTGGATTCCATTGTGTGAGCAGAAAATTAGCAGGTGCTTTTCTTTATGGGGTCAGTGCAGGGATATTTGTGTTTTCCTGAACAGCACGATGCAATACAAACTGGCCAAGAGTCTTCTCCAAGCCACACAGCCTTCAAAAGGAGAAAAACATCCAGCTGTGCCACTGTGCCTTGCTCTGCCAGTGGGCCCTGGGCCTGTGGGAGATGTAGTGATCAGGCAGCAGTGCCCCCCAGCAGTTTACCTGTCCCTGTGTTCTGGCTATGGGACCCTCAGGGGTAGGTCTGCTCTCCATATCACTACACCAGTGATTCATCTAAGTCTTCTCCTGATGAGTTGTTTTTTTCATCTGGAAGTAGAAACAACTCCACTGCCCAGGATAAATCCCTCCATGACCACTCTGCACAGGGCTGCAGCTGTGGGGGTGAGGGCTGCTTGTCCCCAGGAGCTGTGATGGGGACATGTGCCACCCCACAAGGGCCCGTGGCTGGTCTCTGGGGCCACAGTGAATGCTGGTGCCATTTTCTTGGCAGCACAGTGGCTCCATGCCGGGCTGTCAGGAGGCATCTCCATCAGCTGACAGGTATCGGTGCGGGGAGCACTAACCTCTCCTGAGCATCTCCAGACACAGACACTTCCTGGCTGACAGCATCACAGGGATGATGGACACACACTTGTCAGGAGCCCCACACAGCCTGTGGCAGTGCTGCCTCAGCCAGGGTTGCAGTGGGGATGCCTGGATGCACTCCATCCCCTGCTGTGTTTTATGGGCACACCATGTGGCCTCCAGTGCCAGCAGACACCCAGAGCTGAGCACCACACCTCATGTTCTCAGCTGCTGAGGAAGGCAGGCAGTGCTTGGTAAAAGCTGGTAGCCCTCAGTACAGCAGATATGTCCTGTCAGTTTCCACCACACCCTCCCCATTTGGCCATCACCACCAAATGCAACCAAGATCCCTCCAGTCCCAAGAGAAGCCCCCTGGAAGAGGCAATGGATAAGGACAAATTGCTCACCCAGAATGACACCAGCTTCAAGGGCACCCCTGATACACTACACAACTCCTCTCAACACACCATTTAATAGAACTGTTGAGAGACTACAAGCTGCACAGTGGCTGGCCAGCCAAAGCCTTGCAGTGCCACAGAGCATCATATCCTGTCATGGACATGGCACAAGTGTTTTACAACCAGCTGCCAGCTGTTGGAACACATCTGCTAGAATGGCAGCAGGAAGAGCTCCCCTCTCCCAGGGGAGAGGATCACACCAGAATCTCCAGGGGAAGCAGCTCTTGATCAGCACCAGAACTATCCTGCCTTTCCCATGGCCTGCTGCAGCAGAGGATGGGGGCAGTGACATTTATTTTATATTTTGCAGACCTCAGGAAAAAGAGGATTTCAGAGGGATTTGAACACAGGTCCCTAAATAGCTCCTTAGAATTAAAAGGTTTCATAAAGGATTATTTCAAGCAGCTGCCTATCGCAGGGGGGAGAGGCTGGCAGGTGCTGAGGGGGTGAGGGGACAGAGAAAAGGCAGGAGTGCTGTAGGTGAGCACAGGGGAGCACAATCCCTTTCTGACTACAGCAGTGAGGAGAGGGGAGCATTCCACACCCTGGCTGTGTATCCTCTCTTCTGGGTGAGTCAGAAGGAATGAGGAGCAGAGGGGTGGTCAGCAGATGTGGTACATCCTGGGAACAGGACAAAAACAGTTCTTACAGTCAATGAACAGATATGGCTGCTTTGACAGACCCACCCACAGTGGCCTTTCAGAGGTGTGGGATGAACTTAAGGGGGTCCATCAACACCTGTGACTTCTCACTAGATGGAAAACCTGTGCGTGGATGTGGGAAGGTTCTTCTGGCACTAAGGATGGGATGAGTTCGAAACGCTGGAGTAGGGAATCAGCCCATCAGACAGAGCTTGACTAAGGGGAAATTCCTACCTGCATGGTTATGCATACCAGTCTCCACAGACCCAAATATTCATGGTGGAAATAACGTAGTGCAAAAACAGGAAAAGCCACAAAATCTTTCAGAACAGGCACAGCTCTGTGCACAGTGGTGGAATGTGCTACCCTCAGTCTTCCTTTGAGGGGAGGGGGGTTATGGGACCTGGATGCACAGGCAAAAGCAGGTCTCTAGTAAGGGTCATTACTGCAAAGTTTAGAGCTTTAACACATTTTTTGTGCACAGATGTAGCCCTCTAAGCACATACATGTTTATAAAGAGTGATTTCCTTATTGCCCTGGTTCATAAAAATAGATGAAATTGGAATAGAGATTTTCAGCTACAGTGGCACAGACAATTAAGGGACAAGGAAAGATGACACATCTGTAACTGGCTGAGATTAATGATGATGAGCTATGATTGCAGCTTTTAGTGTTTGGCTTTCGGCTTTACAAGACTAAGCCTATAAATACAGTATTTCCTCATGTCTATTTAACAGCTGCAATTTTTTGACACAAACACCGTAACAATTACAGGTGGGACAGGGCGTGGTCTTCATCTCGGGGTGTTGGAGACCACAAAACATGCACCTAATGCCCAGCAGCCATAACTGCTGAGAATAATGTGTACAAATACAAATTGATTCCACATCTGAAGCAATATTAATCAAGATACACTGATGAGTTGGCAGGGGACCCACTCCCAAAGGGGTCTGACTTTAGCTTTCACCAGAAAACTTCTTTCTTCCTTCTATTGCTGATCCACAGGCTGGAAGATTGGCAGAAGAGCAGGTTGGCCCATGCTCTGGCAAGTCACAGGGACAAGCAGCACTGGGCCAACCTGCAGCACTTTGAAGCTACTATTGGAGAGCAAGACAATTGTGCAAAGGCTCATCACTCATTTGTCACCTGCAGTAGGACCCCTGCGGGACTGCAGTGTGTCATTTCTGAGACCAGACTCTTTGGTAGGAAAGATGGGTGGGATGTACCTTTTCTTGAATGCTCATTTATGAATTTGTTCATTCTGATCTGAAGCTGGGAGTGTCAGCAGACCTGGCAATGCTGTGCCAGGGGAGGGGAGAGACTGATCAGCACTAAGTCACAGCATGTGTGCTCATCAAACACTCTGTGTATAAGGATATCTCTGTGTGGGGTCATTGGGAGGCTGGCACAGCTGGGAGAGTCACTGTCACACCTACACGTGGCGCTATGATAGGCTGCCTCCTTTCACAAAGCTTTACTACCAAGAGATGTGCTGCTGTTTTAGGATGGCTCTGAAACACTTTGCAGCCTTCTCCAAGGTGTCACACTCCTCCAGCAAGATCTACAAGAGCTCACAGCCTCTATGGTTTATGTGTTGGGAGTTGGGAAGTGCCAGTGACTGATCTGGCTGAACAGACACATCCCAAGGGAAGTCAGCACTGTTTCACAGGGGTGGGTTTAAGCACATTGGCGGCATCCTGCCAACTGCCTCAGGAATTCTTGCTTTTCACCAGCTGGGATTTAGGAGTGGCCACTTCCTGAAAAAGGTATAAATTGAACCATCCATGGAACCATCATGTTCCATCTGATTGTTTCCCACCCAGGGACACAGCCAGGGAGGGTGTTTGGCAGGAACTACCCTGTTTTATCTTGGCTGGAGATTTTCACTGTGCTGGAAAATCTCTTTATCACACAGCCTTGCCTCTGCACGAAGCTTGTTGTGGTCAGTGTGGGAAACTTGAACAGCCTGTAGCAAAGAGCCCTCCATTTACCCTTTTAGCTGCTTTTTAGGGTCAGGGTGTGACTACTGCACACAGCTACAGAGGGCAGGATGCTCCAGAAAAGAAAGGTTGACTGCTCTGCTGGGCTCTGGCTCACATGCCAGCCCCAATGGATGCAGCAAATATGTCTGGAGACTGTGCAGGAATGAAACATGGCACTGTGAGCAGCACACACTATCCCCGAGCCCTTCTCCAGGTGTGGCGTGATGTCCTACAGCTATCAACATGCAGGACTTCCCAAGAGAATCCCTTGTTCTGTGCTAGAACCCTTAGTTCTGCACGTTCCCTCCAGCTATGTATTTGCTGGTGTTTTATGCTCCCTCATTCAACAGCCATTTGGGATTTGAACCTAGTGACAGTGATCTCTCTGGGATGAAACACAGCTGTGTACTGGGGGATGCTCTGTGGAGTTTCACATGGAAAGGCAAGAAAAACAGAGAAGTGGATAACAATCACTCTAAGCTCTCTAGAGACACCACCTCTCTTCAGGAGGAAGAAGATGTGGGTACCAGCTGCTCCTCCCTGAGGGCCTGGACCAGGATGTTGCAGGATGAAAGTGGCCACCACACAATGCCCTGGTGGCAGCTTGTTCAGGGTCTTGGTTAGCCATGCCAGGAGGAAGAGCCACGAACAGGTTCCTCCACCAGGTCCTCTCTTGGACAAATAAAAGCCACCGCAGAGCCAAGGACAGCAAGCTGTGCCAGAGGAGCTCGAGGGACAATGTGGAATGAACAACTACAGGGACAGGGCGAGGAATTCAGGCTTTCCTCCTACACGGCAGCATCCGAGATCCTCCCGTTCAGTGACGTCTTCAGCTGGAGGCTGCTGCTCTGAGCGTGCTCTTCTGGCCTGGGCTGTGTCATCTGCTGCAAACGCTGCCCGGGAATGAAAGGAGAGAGTGTGTCAGCCAGGGCTGGGGGCAGCAGCTGAGGGTTGGGACCCTCACCCCATGGCTCCGAGATGACCCTGGTTACAGGGCAAGGGGATGGTGCATGGAGTGACTCCTCCAGCAGCATTTTGCAGTACCCCAAAAGCCTCTGTGATGCACCTTTGCTTTGATGCTGCACAGAGCACAGCAGCACCTCCTTTTATCTGAAATATGGGGAGCATCCTGATAACAGAGGCAAACTGTTACCACACAAGACCAGCTGCAAGGAGGAAGAAGAGAGAGCTGCAATGCCACAGTCTTCAGAGCAGACCTATTTTCCAACTAGAGTTGATTACAAAGCATTACTAAGTAACTACAGCAGATTAAAAAGGTTAGAGTCTGTGCCTTTGATGCCGATTGGAACATCCACCTGCACAAACTTTTGCACAGCAGCAACTCCTCTCACCCTGAGCTGATCAAACGAAAATTGCAGAGTCAAGTAAAGTGAAGCAAGAACCCAGGAAAATATGGAGGGGCCAATCATTACTGGAGGCGTGTGGATTGAGCATCAGGAGTGATGAAGAAGAATGAATCATTTTTGCCAGGGAGGGACTGATGTTGTGCACTGCAGAAGAAAATGCAGAGGAGGATTAAGCCTGACCTGAACAGACATCACTAAGACAAGTAGAACCTCTTTCCAGTAAAGAGAAACAAACTCCTACCCTCCAATACTACTGAAGTGGCTGCTTTTGGTTAAATTCCCTGAAATGTTCACTGAACTGCCCCTGCCATTCATGGTATTTTTTTCCCCTCTAACATTCATGCTCAGTAGGATCAAAATTACTTGTAATCTTTCCTGTTTGTCAAAACCACTTTATTCAGGATTGGCATCTATTTTCCCTCCAGCTCCAGCTCTATTACAAATTAATCCAGAATCTGTGCATATAAGAGGCCAAAAATTCTGTCTCTCTGATACCAACACATGCACACACAGATTAGCCTACTTTCTTCCTGCTGCCATCTGCTGCTCACTCCTAGGTCTATGAATGATTGAGAGGGGGTCTGGGTCTTGTGATGTTTGTGGGCAATGTTAGAGGAAGAGTCAGACAGGGAGAGTGCACATCAGCCACCCATGCTGCTTACTGGTGCTGATGGTTTGCACCAGATACTGAGGGGATGGATGGAAACACACAAGCTTCCCTCCAAGCCCCTGGGGCAGCACAGGAGTACACAGCACTTTGGAAGGACACAAACCTTTGGTCAGGAGGAGTCGAGCTACTGCTGAGAGGTCACAGACCAGTTTGGGCTCCCCCAGACGCTGCTTTCTCCATCTCCAGTGAAACAGGATTGAGACTAGGCAAAGGGTTGAACCCATACCTGTACTTTCAGGCTTCCCTTTTCCCCCTTTCCCAGCTCACATTATGAGTGAATAAGGAACCCTGTAAATGTCTGAGAAAGGGCCTACAGTTTGAATTGCACTGACCTTCAACCCAAAATCAACAAAGTGGCTTAACATAACACCCTGGCTTCAGTCCTTCAGGAAGGACAAGTACCTAAACCCAGCTTCAGATAAGAAACCAGAAATTGAAAGCAGAGCTGAGATCCCAAACCCACCCAGTTTACCCACATCAGAGCCCATCTAAATGGAATCTTGGGAGGAAGAAAACTCAAATCCACCTGCAACTTCACCTCAAAGGTAGAGAACCTGAAGCTCACCTCAGCCCAGTAATTCCAGCCACAACTTCTTTGAGTCAAACTTTGCTAAAAATACAGCATCCCTAAAACAAACTCATGTGATTTAGATGGCGTCTGGTTGCTGTTCCAGATGGGCTGGGAAAGTCATAAATCAACACTCCTGGGGTGGCATCTTACAACTGTAAGTACCGAGCCGGGGATTTGGGGCACAGTGCTTTCAAGACTGAATGTCAACACTGTGCATAAAATCTTAACAGTAAGTACTAGGTATGACATAGAGACTCATGATTCACTGCTTCATTAAATCCTGCTCAAATTACTAAATAAAAAGTTTTAAGAAGACTAGTGTGGTGGGTATTGTGAGTCTTTCTTGCTTCCTAACCCATCAGTCACTGAGTGTTCTCTGAAAGGCACATGAAAAACCACCCCCGTGCTTGTTTCTGGTGCTAGCAGAGCCTAGCCTGAGACATTTCAGGATTCAGGCTTGGAGGTGCTGATCTCTCTGCTGGGAAGTGCCAAGTAAACATACTCATAGCCAGGAATTGTCAGGAGCTGGGATTTCTCTGGGCCAAGAAATATCAAGGACTTCTTCCCAAACTCTTCCATGGCTCCAGTGCCCCATGCCAAGGACATAGGGGAGGAGGACTCCATTTTTGTGGTGATGATCACACAAATCTCAATGAGGAACAACAAACATAAGGGTAGACCACCTGAAGGTCTATCTGCATGTCCAGCCACAGCCCAGCAGAGCTCCCAGGGTTAGATGTGTCCTGCTCAGCTGTGCTGGCAGGTCCTCTCCAGTGAGCCCATGTCACTGGAGGCTAATCAGTGCACTGGGACTGATCTGAACCCTCCTCTCTCCTGCGGGAGACAGTGCCCAGAGCACCTGCAGCACCAACCAGGTGCACTCTGATAACTCTGTCAGAGCAGGGTCTACTTGGTCCAGGTTTAGTTCAGGGAGGAGCTTACCCTGAGCAGAGAGCAGGGTGGTGAAGCTGTTCCTACCTGCCGAAGGGTCCCTGTTGAGGTGAAGAAAGAGTAGAACATGTACCCTGGAATCAGAACCATCGAGGAGAGGGCCATGAGCCATCCAATGCCTTGTCCCCACGCAGGATAGATGTATTTTCCCAGTGTCAGAGGGGTCATTTCCACCACACTAAAGAAGAACACACCCTGGAAAAGAACACCAGCCATTGCAGGGGAAAGTGCAAAATCGGCGTCCAGCCATTCTTTCCTTCATTACCTTCTTAGCTTCCAACAGTCGTACAGGAACCCAACAGCTCTTTTCATTAGTCTAGATTCTTTCAGCCCACCAATTGGTAATTTCATATCATTTCTTCTTATCCTATGTAAAAAGCTGGAATTGGAATACCCCTGATTTCCTTCTTCACTGGACTACTCAGACAAGCAGTGCCTCCACAGCAGCTCATATGCAAGTAAATAGCATCCTCACAGCTGGTCTTCATATCACACTGCACTACTTCTGCTGGAAAGGCAAGAACCTGCAAAGGCCAAACTGCTCTGCAGTCAGTTATCCTGCATTTGGTGACAACTTTTGTTCTCGTAAGCCTGTCAGAGGTTCAAGCTGGAGTAGCTGAAAGCCAGAACCAATATTAGCTTTTTAAAACATTATTTTGCTTATCTTCTGGCCTCTCAGGAAAAAAAAAAATGAAGAACTGATGGCCTCACTTAGATGAAAAGCAATCATCTAGAACTTTTTTACATGTGATTGCCAGCAGGCAGAGTGAAAGGGGCTCCTGTATCAGTTATCCATCTCCAGTCTGCCTGGGACTCCCTTGCACCAGACCTGTGCTGGCTTGAGAACATGTTTCCCTATAGCCTATCTAGAGGCCTTTCTAGACCTAGTCCTGCACACAGGATTCTCCAGGTCTCACCAGGCAGACAAGAGGTGTGAAGAAGGCCCAGCAGATCTTCCACCAGATGCAAGGCTTGTAGCCAATCATTTCTTCAATGTTCCTGTAAAACCTGTTCACACCTACAAAAAGAAATGAGTATTGAAAAAAACCCCATCTCTGCACCATGGTCTTCACCTCTTCTCATGCCAGAGCACAGGCCAGGCACAGCAAGAGGGTGATAGTGTGGCATGAGAGGCATTAGCTGGAGGGGATGGGGTACTGGGGACCAATTCAAGCTAACAGCTTCCATGTCCCTGGTGTCCTCTTGAGGGCCCAGACAGAAGGACTCTGGGCATCTGCCAGTCTGTTCAGAGGTCTTTGTGAGGGCCTGGAGAAGTGAGACAGCCTTCCATTCCTGATTTTCTGAAGTTATCAGTCTAAGATTTTTTCGGTTGCAAAATTGTCATTGTCTTCACTGGCTTTGGCTTTTTCAGTAAGTCAGTCACCACGCCCACGGAGAAAACAAAGGAACAAGGTGTTTTGTGCTTACCATAACACCAAGAAATTGAGATGGTCTCAAAGAATACAAGAAAAAGAAGACACATGCCACTGGCTGAGTAGTAATCAAACAGCTTGAAGACATAAATGCCACCCTGAAAAGACAAAAACAGGGTCAAGGAGTTAAATTATAGGTTCTGATTGGCAATATTGACAATATCAGCCAGCAGCTTGGATTGCTACTGTCCATGTCTGTTGGTTTAATGTTTATTTCCTTGGACAGTAGAGCCATTGTTATGGTGTTTCCACTGGAGTCTGGTTCCCAGCAGCAAAACTGATGTGCTCTTGTAGACCATTAGCCAGCCTGTTCAGGCATAGCTGAGGGTAAGGAGAAAAGGAATTCACTAGGATCTCTTCTATTTCTCTGCTTTAGGAGTCAATTTAGTCTGCTCTGCCCCTCCTTGGAGCTTTGCCTTTCCTCCTCATGAACCCACACTGCTCCATAAATGGTCTCCAGACCACTCAGCCCTCACCTCCCCTCACGTGAACCTCAGCTTCAGCTCCAGAGGTTCAAGCCCCCAAGAGGTTTTCTTTGTGTTATCTTAACTCTGAAGCAAGCATTCCCTAAATTTGGTCTCTTGCCTTGAGTCCTTATTGCAAACAGCAGAACAACAGGCCAGACTGAAAATAGGATAATGGTAAAAATTATGGAGATGTAGCAGTGATGAGCAAACCACTTTATCCAGAATAGGAGAAATGCTGTCACTTCTCCCAAAGCTTTGGTGGTGCTGTGCTATGCCAAGTGGCCAGAAAAGTGTCAGGAATGGAGGTACAAGCACAGCCATCTGTACCTGGGTGATGTTGGAGAATCCAATGAGATAAGAGATGAAGCAGACTACTGCGATGAAGATCTTCTTCCTGGCTCTTAGGACTCGAGGATACTCATCCATCAGGGCTGTAATGAAGCCTTCCACAGTGCAGAACTATGGGAAAAGGCATATACCGAGGAGATATATATATATATAAGTAACTTAACCTGCACACATTTAACTCCAATGTTGAGAACTTTAGTGATTTGTGGACTCTGCAGACTCTAGAAAAGAAAGAGGCATCTTTGCACTACGTTGGTCTGAACCATCTTCCGAAAATTCATCTCTCTCCCCACTAAATATAGGTGGAGCGAGAAACACCAAAGTTAAATATTTTAAAATAGCTGAGATAAATCTCTGCCTTTTGCTTCTCATGAAAAGCCTCCTCTTCCCACAAACCCTCTAGGGCCTCCCTACCACTGCCCTGCAGCCCACACTGCCAAGCCCTGTGCCACAGTTTGTGTCTGGCTGCTGCTGGGACATACACGGGACCTTTATCACTCTTCCCTTCTTGCTCTTCTCAGCCTCTGGCAACAGCACTTGTGCTGTTCAGTGACCTAAAATGCTCAATAAGGACCTGCATTACCCAGTCTCTTGTGCATGTGAATAGCAACATCCCTGATTACCCAGTCCTTGACTTTATTTCACTTTTTCAAGCACACAACATTAAATGCATATAGCACACCAAAAGCCCATCTTCACAGCACATCATCTTTCTAGAGGTGGAAACCCCTGGATGGTTTGTGCAGAGCTGCACCAGCCACAGTATAATAATATTGTCTGCACCATAACACATGACAAAATCCCCACAAGTGCTGTCTTCCAGTTTTCCTACTTGTTCTGCCTTCTAGCACAAGGGCAGTTTGATTCTATATACGTGAAGCACATCCTTCCCTCCCACCTCTTGACAAATTGTGAGATTTACTCGCTCCCAGAAACTACAGGTAACATACCTCTCTCAGACAGCACATTTTGCCTCTAGCAACAACCCTGGGAATTTATGAGGGCAGCAAACTGCCTTCCATGGTCATGCTGAGCAAATGTACAAGCCAGTGCAATGAAAATGGTTTCATCAGTTTTTGATGTCAGGGACTTCCCCGTCCCTGGGAAGGAAAAAATCCTCCTAGAGTGGAGGTGGAGGTATACAGACCAAAAAGAGCAGCAGAGGGTTGGGAAGGTGTGTGGAAGAAAAATGGAGTGCCTGAACCTATAGCTGGGCAGGGCTGGTAGAAAAGCTTGCACACTGCTGACTGCTGAGGCTGGCTTCCACGTGGGCCAGGACAAGGCAAAGCGAGATGTGCATGCCCAGGGTTTTATATCCGCATGGAAAGCCAGTATTCCCAGAGAGTCAAAGCTCAACTGCTCCCACTTGAATTTTTAATGAGTTAAGCTTTTTGTGCTGGACACAAGTGCCATTAAAGCATCTTTTGCCATTCACGCATGGGTTAAGCTGCCTTTATAGGCACTGACAGTGAGCTCTTCACCCCATCCCACCTGGCCTGTCGTCTGGGAGAGTCAGGACTGAGCTGGCACCATAGTGTGAAGAGATAGCATGACTAAAAAAACTGCTGTCGAAAGCTATTCCTTCCACATGGATGCATGGCCAGGCAGTGCCAGAGCCATGGCAAGGCAGGGGATCTCAGACCAGAAAGGGAGACACATTTGGAGGGGAACAGCTTTGGTCGGGGGCAGAGGGTGGTGTCCAGCAGAAAAGGAGCAAAGAAAATGATGCCTTAGGTAATGGGATGGAGTAAATCTGACAGCCCTTTGGTGCAGGAAGAACAATCAGAATCAGGGAATGCACAAAGGGAAAGACAGGGAAATGAGTGATGAGGACCAGGGCTACAAAGTGAGCTGAATTCTCTTTGTCTCCTATCAAAATTAAGCTCCTGTGTAACGGATAAGGTGGAGAAACAAATGGTCATACACTGTTTTTTCTAGCCATGGAAAAGGCAATGACCTTCATACCATTTACTGAAAATTGCCTCATGACAGCCTCAGAGTTCATAGGGGATGCAGCCTGGAGGAGGCTTACCTTTCCAGCCCCAGGGACTACAGGTGCTTGGCATGGGGCTCACATTTTCCAGCTTACAGACCAAACCTTGGCTGATTGCACATGTAGGCACCTTAATGAAAGCATGCTGCTTTCAGAGTGGCAAGGAGCACTGGTGCCTACTGTTCTTGCCACTGCAGTCTGATTTCCAAAAAAATGGTGCTGTTCCCACCAATCCTCTCCAGCCACAATTTTTAGCACATATTCTTTTCTTCTTCATGCCTCACCCCATGATATTATTTCTTTCCCAAGCATTTTATTTCCATTAACTTATCTCTTTTGCTCCTTTTCCTCTTTAGGGGCCTAATCATTACACAAGCTGCTGGGTCCAGTAATCTGGGCTTGGGCGTCAATACAGGTGTGGCACCTCTGTCTGATGGAGAGTCTCTCTTCTACCCTCTCCCAATGTCAGTGGCTTGCTATCCCCTCTTCAGCCACACATAGCACCCTATTGGGATCCATGGATCCGTGGGGAACTTGACCACAGCTGCCAAATGTGCATCAGAGATCCATGAGAGTGATCTCACTGCTGGCAGCAGGAAATCCTCATGACCAACCTGAGTGAGGCAGCCTCACATGGGACAGACACAGGCTGGCAGTCACAAGGCTTGCCAGCTTCCCTGAGCAATAAATGCCTGACCTGGAAACTGGTAGGTTAAAAGGAAGCATTAGCATATTATGAAAGAAGTTCTAGATGGGAGAGAGCTGAAGCCTGGATGGATCAGAGCAGAGGGAACCAGAGCACATGAGTGAGGGCACAGGAGGGGGGTCTGTCAGTGCAGGTCATTCATCCCACTCGAGGAACCGCAGAGGGGATGAGCCCCCTGGCAGGAGGAGGCAGATGGAGCTGTGCTGCATCTGTAGGAGACTCCCTGGGCCTACTCCCATCACTAGAGGGCTGGAGCTCGTGGGTGCATCACAAACACATTCCCCCTTCACTTGCTGGGCTCCTGAGCATCACCACTGTGCTTACAGAGCCATGTCCTGCTGGTGGCAAGTGACAGTCCCAGTCCAGCAGCCCTGGGTGCTGGAAGTGCCCTACAGCCCTGCTGCACGTCATTAACTCGGCTGCTGACCCAAATGAAAAATGCTTGCTCCCCATCTGCAAATGCCACAAAGAATATGCAATCAGCACATAGAAAACCCTTTTTTTTTTAACTGAATGCTTCAAAATCCACATGGAACTGCAGCCATTGTAGCAGCCTGTGTTCATTGGTTTATATGCATAAGCTGCCGTGCTGTTGCCATTCATGCATAAGCTGCCATGCTGGGGTGTGTTTGAATGAAGCAGAGCTCCAGCATGCAGAGAAATCTTCTTCACATGTATTTAGTTGTGCTGTTTTAAAAGCTTGTTCTCTTTTTGATGCTTCATTCCCCCCCAGCCTCTTCCTCCAGGCAATGATAGCCTCCCAACAGACAGTCTGCCCTCCGAAACTGGCTATCAGAAGGGACATGAAGAATTTCAAGGGGTATTTTAGAAGCAAATGCAGCAAATAAATTCCACAGAGTGCTTAGAGGCCTTATTGTCATGTCTCGATTTACCAGCACTGAATGAATAATCCATGCAGATAATTTTTTCTGTAAATGTAGTTTCTTTCAGAACATTTAGGTATTATTTGATTTTTTTTTTCCTAAATAATGTCTGTGGTAATGCATTCATGAGTTTTATGAAGTGTTTATGAGAGTGTGACATGATTGAAAACGAGATTTGTCTGATTGGATTTTCCTGATTGGATTTTCCTGGAAACCAGGTATGACATTTCAGGAATAGGTTGGAGTCTGATTGTGACGTAGGCTTGGGTTTATGAGCACTACCTGTAATCCAAGAGAGCATCCATTTTGTACTGGTGGTTTGTGCTGCAAGAGAAGAGCGTGTGGGCACAAGGGTGGATATGACAGATCAAGTGCAGGTTTTTGCAGGACCCTTTGATTTTGATACACTCAAAATGAAGGCATACTGCAATTCACTGCTTCACTGGGTAGCTACTTTTATGCTGAATTATCAGAAAAAAGCCCTATCACCACTTGTAAAAACACAGAGATCATGTTTTTTGTTTTGTTTTGTGATGGCTCTGAGGGAGCAGGCTAGAGACCTTTTGCTACATCTAACTTCTTCCCTCTCAAGTATCTTGTAAAACTTTGCCATCAGATAAGATGGCAAAGCCCTCAGGGTACCCAGGCGCCAGCTTTTTCCAATGCATGACTCCTTCCTTCTGCCAGGATCTATCCCTGTTAACCTACGGACCAGGCCAGGGAGCTGCAGCTCTGCTCAGGGTTGCTGTTGGCATCAACAACAATGCCAAAACGCTGCAGGAAGGCACAGCCCTCACACCATGACAGAGTAAAAGCCCATTCTGCTCAGCACTGTCCCACGTGCAGAAGGGGACACCACAATTGTACCTGAAGACATTTTTGTATCTTCCTTCACTTTGTTCCTGGGTTGTCTCACCTGACTGTCCAGACCCAGCATCATCAGCATGGAGAAGAAGAGGATTGACCAGAGTGGGGACAAGGGCAACTGTGTGACAACCTGTGGGTAGGCGAGGAAAGCCAGTCCAGGGCCTGGAGGAATGAAAAGGGGGATGAGCCCACGTTTACAAAGCATTTGATGGGAAGTCAGAGCTAAATGCCATGGTTAAATACAGAGACAAAAATTACAGCCAAGAACTAAGGGGTTTTCATACAGGACCTAGGAACACCTGCGCTTTCGTGCCTGTGACACACCAGCTCGGTGGGAGGCATGGGGGCAGGATGGGGAGATAGAAATTATTGAAGAAACAAGTCCTGCAAGCAAGAAAGTCATCAAATTATTGCAACCAAATGGAGCTGGAGCACTGTGCTAGAAAAATAAACTGATATTCAGAGTTGGTTATAACTTTCCTGGTGCCTTTTTTTTTTTTTTTTTCCACCACAAAACACTGTTTCTTGAGATACAAGCTTTCTCTGGAAAGAGAGCAATTTCAAAATATGTCTTTGTGCAGAAAGACACAGTCCCATCTTGTTTAAAAAATTATTCTGAGATCACGATCTCAAGATTTTGCATGAAAAAGGGACTCAAAATTTTGAGCACATCTACTGAAAACATAGGTAGTATCTATCCTCCATAGGAATGTTTCAGACAGCAAATGGCCTAAATATTTCACTAAAGCAAAATAAAATTTCAGCACACCTAGTCAGGAAAGAGCCCACACTCAGTTACAAATGGTTCTGTTGCTGTTGCATTTGAACCTGGGTTTCTGCTTACCTGAGGAGGCCAGCTCTGATACCGACTTCTTCGTGATGTGTGACATGAAGCCAATGATAGAGAAAATAACAAATCCAGCAAATATGCTTGTGGTGGAGTTTATACAACAGACAATAATGGAGTCTCTGGAAGAGAGATAGAAAAAACCCCAACTGCAGGATCCTACCACAAGCAGAGGGTGCGGTAAACAAAAGACTGAGCCCTCTGGAGAGCTGGTCCTGTGCCTTGGATGGATAGCACAGGTCACGTACTAAGTGTCCTCTAGGCAGGGAGCCCTTCTACAGCGATCACGGTGTGTCCCCTAGGCTGCATGCTGCCAGCAAGGGCACTGCAGAGATCAGGCAGATTCACCACAACCCCCTGTCTCAGCCATGGGGACTCCCTGCCACAAAGGAGGATGGAAAAAAACCAACTGACCTGTAGACGTTGTTGTGGAAAGTGTTGTAGCTGCCCAGGGCAATGAGGGAGCCCAGCCCCAGGCCGTAGGAGAAGAAGATCTGAGTGGCTGCATCCATCCAGACCTGTGGAGAAGGAGCCAGAAGAGGAGTGCAGCAGAAAGAGACTCCATGCTGCAGGTGCATGTCCTGCAGCAGCTCACGGCAGGGCTAGCAGGGGGACTGGGTGCAGACTGTGGAGCTGTGTGCTTGGGATGTGCAGCCCACTGGGGTGTCCAGGACCTGAGGGAACCCTGTCACTAGGGCTCAGTCAAGACTTTCTTACTAATATCTAATCTAAAGCTATTATCTTTCAGTTTAAAGCCATTCCTCTTGTCTAATACCTACATGGCCTTGTCAAAAGTCCCTCTCTGGAGCTTTACCGTAGGGCCCTTTATGTACTGGAAGGTAGGGGATCTTCATCCTTCCCACGTGTCAAGTGTATCAAAGTGCAGCCTGGCCCAGAATCAGACATACATCCCCAGCCTTCCAATGGGATGGATGTAGATGGATGAAGGGTCATGCATTTCTGAACAATGTCCCGTGCAAATCAGAGGGGACTTTTGCACTGAGCCTGTATGCGTGTATTTGCTTTCTCACATGAGCCCCCAAGGGATGCTGCTCCACTCAGAGACCCACATCCTTCTCTCACACCCTCCATTTCTCTTCCACTAGTGTGTCTTTGATTTTCCAACATGGAGATGTTTGTGCAAACAACAGCAGAGGACAGCTTGCAAAGCTGGTCCCAGTGCCTTAAGGTGTTAAAGCTTAGAAAGTTCAAGAGAAGGAGGCAGACTTTTTCTTAATTACATAGTATTTACACAACTCTTCTGGTCTTGAGAGCCCTGTTTTTTGCATTAGAGCCAATGCAGTTGGTAGTACAGTTACAGAGAGTGTCCTGAGAGAGGGATCATTGGGACCCTCGCTGGGAAGTGATGGATGTCCAGTTGTCCCCACTCACACATGACTGGTCATTTTGGAACCATGGGAGTATCACTGATGAAAAACGCAGAGCCTGTGTCTCCTGAAAAACTTCATTTTTGCAAATATCCCTGTTTCTCCTGGGTCTCCTTTCTGCTTCCAGTGACCAAGAACACATTACTGGCCACCACTCATCACTTAAGCACTTCCAAAAACTGCTGCTGTGTGTGCTGCTGCACATGTGTGCACATGAGGCATCCTTTCTCTGGGACCACCAGAACAAGACCAGACCACCAGCCCTAGCACAATCACTGAAACAAGGCATTCCCAGCCCAGAGGGGAGGTCCCTTTGTCAGGATAACTTCTGACTCCCCATACCCCTTGGATAACACTGCTTGAGTACAGAAGAGCTGCTGCACAGATTTCTACCCATGAAGGACCTATTCCTCAGTTTTGTCTCAGCCTACGGGACATGGGTCATGAATACTTGTACAGGGTTATTCCAGTGTTATTTTAAGTACTTACAGTATTCATGAGAAGTGCCTGGGGAAGCCTAATGCAGGGACAGCTGGGAAATAAGAGTGTTCCTCACTAGACTACCAACCTCAGAGTCAGAGAGCTTCCTGAAGTCAGGCGTGAGGTAGAAGAGGATCCCCTCCTTGGCTCCTGGCAGTGTGACTCCCCGGAACAAGAGGATGAAAAGCATGAAGTAGGGGTAGGTGGCTGAAAAATACACCACCTGAAAAAGACCCCATGGGAGAGAAGCCATCAGCCCACCAATGCCCAGGAGCTTTCCTGCCCATGGTGGCATTGAGTCTGGCAAGCTCTCCTGTGAGGGGGACAGGCTCCCAAGCACAGCCACTTTCAGCAGCATTTCCTTGCATTTTCTGTCCCCCATTCTCATGCTAGTAATGTTTCTGGCTGTTTGAGGTTTCTCCCTGCCAATGATACACAAGGACATACTAATCACAAAAGTAGCATGCTGAAGTCTGAATGAAATGCCCAAAGACAAGGGAATGGCACAGGGATAATTTTAGTCCACAGAAGTAATAAGTCATCACATTCTTATTTTGCAGAGCTAAAGCTGGTGTTTCTCTAGACCAATGCATCAAGCAGAATGAGTTGTCTTGATTGCATTGCTTTCTTTTCAGCACTGTTTCAGGATCTTACAGGTATGTGCCGTCCCTCATCCCGGAGCCCACACCAGTAATCACCAGGGCTTTGCTGTGGCTGCATAGCTAAAGCATGTTTGAGAGCCACTGAGGAAGTTAACAGCTTAGCTGACCTACCCCTGAAGAGCTTCTTTCTGATCTCTCTTCTAAATTATTCCTTTCATAATAGTGTCCCACTGCACCATGCTGTGCTCTAAATAACACATCCCAGCATCTCAGCACTGCTGTTTCACTAAACAAAGCAATTACCTTTCTGCTGTGCTAGCCTGGAACACTGCACACGGAATAACAATGGGCTTCTCATCTGAAGGTCTCCCACCAATATCAAAAGGGCAGCAGGGAAATTTTCAAAGGAGATGGTGAGATTTTTTCCACCAGAGGCAATTTAAGAGACTGATTGTCAAAAGGGGGAGGCCACAAGAAGCTTTGCTCTCTCAAAGTGGGAAATATAAGTAATTTCTGAAAATGCCTATTCCCAAAAAGAATGAGGGCTCAGACCCACAACCTTACAGGTAAGAGCTATTCTCTACACTTAGAATGAAAATTACCATAAACACGGTAGCAATTTTTACAGCCGTGAAAGGTAAATATCAGGAATTTAATTTAATTTAATTTAATTTAATCTACTGTGATTTTGCCTCTAAACACCATAACCTTAGTTATAGACACTTAAATAAAACTGAGTCTGGAGGACATTTTGACAGAGGAGCAATGAGAGGCAGCACCAAAAGACCCAACCCTCACACTGTACCTTGCCTGTCCACTCCACACCCTTCCAGATGGAGAAGTAGACCAGCAGCCAGGCCAGGGCTAGTGTCCCAGCCAGGGGCCAGCGGATGCTGCCAGGCTCCCCCAGGCCTCCAGACATCTGGTGCATGTTCCTCCTAAGGGTGAGAGACACTGTGTTAAGATGAAGTCTAACAATCAAAGGCAGAGAGATTCGGAGCTCCCAGAGGTGGCTGGAGGGTGAAGGGCCAGGTGCAGACAAGTGTGAGAACCCACAAATTCCTAGAGAGAACTGAGGATCACCGTGATGGGACAAAAGGAGGCAAAGAGAGGTAGAGAGAGTTTGCCTGCCCATCCACCTGACCTGCACTTGCACAGTGCACCCCACGGCCACCATGGCCAGTGGCTGGCTGTAATGGCCTTTTGCCAAAGCTGCCCAAGGAACAGAGCTCAGCAGGCACAGCCACAGCCCTGGTGGGTGGGCACAATGACTACAGGGAGGGGAAGAAACCTGGTGTAGGCAGGCTGGGAACATACTCCCAGAACTCGGTGACAGCGCTGGTGAGGTTGGTGGTGTCGTTCAGCGAATAGTTGGAGAAGCAGCGCTCTGTGTTCCAGGCATTCCCACAGTTCTGCCACGGCAGGTCCTGCACCGGCACAAGGACAGCAGGGTTATCATTTCATCTCATACCTCCCAGGTGAAATCTGGCTTCTTTTAAACTGAAGCCCCTCAATTTTTTTTTGCAAAGATAATGGGCAGCTCCACTTGGATGGGTATGCCCTTGTAGCCAAAATACCAGAACAATTTTTGAAAATATGATAAATTGTGACAAGGATTTTCGGGGGAAAAATATCATGATGTGGTTAGGGCAATACTGTAGCTGCAGTAAAATGTTAGCAATTCCCCACATAGAAAGCCACTTCCAATTAACTGTTGATAATTAAAACCTGCAACTTAAAATGCTATCAAGGGATACTGTGTTTATAACCATTACAGCTTTTTGCTAGCTTCACTCAACAAGTGGCTGGAATTTACTGCAGAAAGAATAAGCAGGGATTTGTTTCTTGTGTTTCATTTACTCCAACTTCAATGCTTAAAAAGCAACGTGGCCCTGAGAATGGAGGCAATGGGTTGTCTATACAAACAGACTGTTATAACAAAAGCACAGGAGTAAATTGTCCAGGACAGTAGCTGTTTCATGCTGTCCACTGCCCTGATTATAAGCAGCACAAACGGATTCCTGGGAGATTGTGGAGACCTTGAGAGGCATTCCCTGGGTTCCTTCCCCTTGTTCCTATGTCTCTCAGCCACTCCCTCCCTACTCCCCCACTGGCCCCTCACCTTTGTACTACTCTGATGCCTTGAATCAGCCCCGGCTTCTCGATATACAAAACCTGGTCTCTCCCCATGAGCTGAAGCTTTTGGACCCTGAACATCTGACCTGATGTTCGGCTGAATTAAACATGTATGGATGCTTTGCAAAGGCCTCTCTTGCTTCCTTACCCTGGACTTTATTAGCAGCCAACTTGGGCTGCAACAGGAGATGTTTAAACTGTGGGTAGCAGTGTGACAGCAGCACAACACTACAAACTTAGTGCAATCAGCTGTGGCACTGCAGGCAATGAAGTAGCAGGGCCAGGGGCCATGTGAGCATGCTGGGCAACTCACCCGGGCCACATAGTGCCACAGCTGAGCCAGCCCAAGGAAAGCAGCTCAAATATGTCTCCATGAGCAGCTGCCTCTTTTCCCAAGCACAGTGCATGTAGATAAATGCAGAGCAGCTATTCTGGGTGATTTCCCTCTGCAGATAAGACCTAAGGCTCCAGCTCAACAAAGCTTTAAGAAGATGTTTGTATCCATCCCTATTCTTCCATGAATGTAGACCTCTTCAAAAATATTATCTGTGTTTTAAGTGCCTTGTGGCATCAGTGCCTTTAAGTGCTGCCTTCACTGCTCCATCTAAATCAGTTCACTCCAGCAGATGATACCTTCAAACGTGGTATCCTGGCAGAATGGTGACTATTGCAGGGGCAGGGGTGACATTCCAGTGGCCACCCAGACCACTGCACTCCTCGGTGATTTCACTGAGGACTTGCTAACTGCACTGAAGAAAAGGCAGTGGCTCGAGCAGTGCTGCACAGCAGCTCTTCAATGTCTGCATCTTAGAGAAGCTGCACAGCTCTCACAAGGAGGGGCAGGCTGGGGAGAGTTTGTTGCTGCTCCATTTCCTCTGAATTTCAGAGGACAGAAATTGCAGAAGGCAGGCTGCCTTCCTATTATAATTCAAAATACTCTTAGTCAAATTTAGGAAGCACAGGGGACAGACAGCAGCCTAGCTTTTTCATTTGCACCTTGGGTCCTTTTGGGAATTTGGAATTATTTTCCCTGGTAAAAGAAAAGCTCTTGAGCCAGACACCTGGATCTGCCTATGCACATACAACACTATCACCAGCTGGGTCTGTAACACCTGAATGTACCAAAGCCTTATCCTAAGAAGCATCCTGTCCAGGGTGTAGTTGGGACAGGTTACTTTTGGGAAGACCTCTGTTTATTTGGGAATCCCTGAGGGTGCATCTAATCACCCACAGCCAATAATTTTGTTCTAGATTGAGGATCCTACAGTGATAGGTGGTATTGGTGGTAGAAGCACAGCTGGGAATGCCAAATGAAATGATTCAGTAAAAGTCTTGCTAGATATTTGAAATTTTTGCTGGAACAAAAAGGAAAACTGGATGTACAGTGTCCACAATAGCATTTCAGGGTTATATAGAAATGATATTTTAAAATATCCCATTTGAACCGTGGAGTTGATGTCTTTAAGGCTTCAGGTTGCTCAGAGAGTTACTTTAAGGAAACTCTTACCAGTTTCTGGGCTGAAATAAATAATTCAGCTATCAAGAAGTTAATATGGGGTGTGATTCTAACCTTGTATGGTAGAAGGCCCTGCTATGGAAGACGAACCCACTGTAAATCACAACACCAAAGCACACACTAAGGGACAGTCACAAGCAGATGTCTAGATACTTTCTGAATCATTTTCCCAGCAGAAAAAAATCCCTTGGATATCATTTACCAAGAGAAGAGTGAATAAGAACTAATTAAGATAAGGAGTAAGTCCTGAGAAATAAGACCATGTGACAAAACTTGACAAAACCAGTTCTGGAAATGTGCAGCTCAGATTCGAGCAGCCCTAGAAATAAAACAGAAACACAAGGTGAGTTTTAAAGATTGAAGTGAGTGGGGAACAGCTCCTGTAGAGGGGATGGGACCATCCCCTCCAGAGGACAAGCATTACTACCCATCAGCAGTACAAAACTGCCTCCAGGGCTGATGAACATCTTCAGGAAGGGTCTAGCATGATGGTGACAAGGACTCTTTGCACAAATGTCAAGCAGCTAGTGATCCCTGTGGGCCACAAACATATCACTGCCCATAAGTGCGAGTGAGGACGCAGACCACAGCCAATGCCATACTGCAGACATGCCCGTGACTCACCGCAGTGAAAGAGTTGAAGAGATAGTAGAGAGCCCAGGCGATGATGACAATGTAGTAGATGTTCAGCCAGAAGGACAGAACCACAGCTGCCAGTCCCACGCCTGTGAATGAAGGCAGAGAGCAGCATCGATCCAGGTCTCCAGTACCCAAGGGAGTCCATGGGCACCACAGCAAGGTTTTTTTTGAAAACCAGAAAAAGGGAATGACCTCATCAACACAGAGTGTGCTATAGTTGCACAGTGAGCTGGTCAGCAAGGGAGGCTCATTCCCTCACATCTCTCAGCCACCCATTTCCACTGGGGGAACAATGCTACCTTTCAGTGTGCTACCAGTACTTTATAGACAGAGCTCCATGAAAACAGGATCTTGTCACTTCCTGGGCAGAATTGTACTTTCCCACATCCAAGGCATTTCTAAATCACCATTGGTTTCTAGAAAACAGTTACTTCAAGCATGGCAACAGGTTGCATTTCCGTGCAATTAAGGTAAGCATATGTAGGTAAGGTAAGCCTGGGAAAACAAACGGTCTTTGGCCACCAGAGCCCCTCCATCACAGTCCATACCACTCATAAAGTCCCTTGTCACCACACAAAACTGCTTGAACAGAGCACAGGGATGTTAGTGACTGCAGACATTGAGGTCAAGGACAGGTTGATAAAGACAGAGGGGAAAAACCCCCTTGCACCTGCCACCCCATCCCAGCCCCCAGGGATTTGCTGATTTGCCTTCAAAGCATTAATGGGGTTTTGCCTGTAGTTATGTGCCATTGCTGTCACAAACATACAGCACAGTACCTTTGAACATGGGTGCTAATCTCCAGACTCCCAGTCCACCAACAGAGGTATACTGGCCCAGAGCAGTTTCCAGCAGGAAGAGAGGAATCCCAGCAAACACCAGAGTCAGGAAATAGGGGATGAGGAAGGCCCCTGAAAGAAGGAGCAATGTTATCAGGCAGTTCCCCCTCTGATCAAGAAGGAAATGCCTCCAGCTGCAGTTTCTTGCTCCGCAGCACCCATGTGATGAGGAGCAGCCTCTCCCAGAGGTGAGGTTTTCTCCAGTTTGCAGCTGGAGTTGGTGTGTTCAGTGAGTCTCCCACCAAGGTCACCCCTGCCTTCCCCTTCTCACTGTGGGTAGGTATGTACCATGTATATATACATACACACTGGCATCACTAGCTGTGAAATGCCAGGCGCACTTTGTTAGCTGTTTAGACGATGCTAAACACAATCTGACAACAACCCCAAAAGCTTGGACACTGACATTGGTAACTTGTTGATGTTTTCTGTCTTACCTGCAGAAGCTTTCAATTCTTCTTCTTCTTGAGGGAATAGTGCACAGGAATATATGGCATTGGCCACTGCTTTCTTTGTTTATAGCTGTTTCAGTCTTTTAAGAAAACTGTGACCAAGACTGTATTGGCTCTTGTAACAGTGCTATATACCACTCCACCTGTGTTTTAGATTTTACCCTCAAAATTCCTAGTGAAAATATTATTCTTCTCCATGGCCCTATGAAAATAATCTCATCCCTAGGAAGGAGGTAGAGCACTCATTCACTAGAGATATTACTGGCACGCAGTTTTTAGAAGAGCAATTAGAATAGGAGAGCCTTGCTGTGTGATTGGAAGGCTGTACAAGTTCAGGTAATCCTGACTTCTAGGACGTGGGACAAAGCCCATTTTTTATCTTTTTCATGTACTGGACTGGGCCATGATTTCTGAGGAGGACAAACTTTTGCAGAAGATGCTCACTGGGAACAGAGGGAAGACACTCAGTTTGCCCAGAAGTGTCTGGCTGTGTTCAGGACAGCGCTGATTCCTGCACTAGCCTTAGGGCTGAGCTGTCAGTCTGAGTCTTCTTCTCCAGATAATCACAGGAAAGCAAATCTGGAGCCAATGAGCAAAGCCACTCTGGAGAGCTGTGGCCCAGTTTGCACCTGGCAGAGCCAGGTTCCAGCAGCTGCTCTCTGAGGGCAGGGAAGCAGCCAGGCACAGCCAGGGATGCTGGCTCAGGGGACATCCAGCTGGGGACTTCTGCCTGCCAAGCAGGGAGCTGAACCCAGCTGGGAGAGGCAGGTGCCAGCACCTGGCATGGGAGTCCATGGGAGGCAACATTCAAGAAGAGCTGGCACTGGGTGGTGGGGGAAAAAAAGTCTCTGTGCCAGCATCTCAATGACCATGAGCCTGAATCACATGCTGGCATGGAAGCACAGGCTCTTGGCTTCACCAGCAGGCTGGCGCACAGGACAGAACAGCTTTTGGCACCACTCTGCCTGCTCAGCAGCCTCCCCTGTGTGCTCTCTAGACACCACAGCCTGCAAGGTCCAGCCCCCTGAGGGCCCTGCGGGAAGCCAGTGTCTGCTCCGAGGACACGGCTGCTGCCACCTTGCTGCTGTGGAGTTTGGAGGCTGAGCTTAGCAGCAGTGCAAGTCCCTTCCTCACTTCTGTGCAAGCAATTAATGAAATTTGACTGCAGCTCTGATGATCCTGCATTTCTCATCTACAGCAGGTCAGGAAGATTTGTAGGTGAAAGATCTTATTAGACTGTTGGGAAAAACAAACAAACAAACAAATTTGGACACAAGTCTTTTATCCTGGCTTTATAAAGGTTCTCAAGAATAGTGGAAAATCTACAAACCAGACCACCTCCTTCAGCTGAGGGCTATTGGCGATGACATTGCCACTCTGGAGGGCCAGGTCCCCAAGCAGGCATAGATAATATCCCCAAGTACAGTAAAGCCACATGGGAAATCAGTTCTGAAATTCGTATCTAAATTTTGCAGGCTGGTGCAAAATATGGTTGTGTGTGACCTTGTGAAAGTCCCAGCTTATCTTCAGATCCACGGGTGTCAAAGCAGTGATGATGCTGGTCCTGCTCAGACCACTAACCCTTGGAGGCAAGGAAGGATCAACAACGCCTGGCGCTCACTGTGCAGCCCCAAATCTGCCTGCTCCTAATGTCATACAGCAGAGAACAACAATTAATCCTTAAAGCAGAGAACACTGACCCCGAATCAAAAATTGAGCATTGCAAGCTGTTACACGCTGTTGCTTTGAGTGTCAGTGTGCAAATAAGGAGTGCAGGATGCTTATTTAAAGGATTGTTTTTCTCCCAAGTTATTCAAGCCTAGGATCTCACAGGCAATTTTTAGTATGTACTGAGCTGCATTTAGAGTGAATTTGGAATCCAGTACAATTCTGTTGAGATCAGAGGGACTGTATAAGGTTAGAGATCGATGTAGGGGCTGGAGCTAAAGGCACAGCTGGGCACATCCAGCTGCGCGCAGGGCCAGCAGGGAGCCCAGGCATCACTTTCGGTGAAGCCTCTCCCCGCAGCGGATGGGCCGAGCTGGGCTGCCGTGCCCTGGGCTCCCTGCGCCAAGCAAACCAACCGGAGCCGATTCAATGTGACAGCGGCAAGTGAGACGACAATATTTCCATTCAGTTCAATTTGCCTGTGCGTAATGGAAGCAGCCCACACGACCGCGCTCTGAGCAGCGCACATGCAGGACGCTAAAATTAGAGTCCCACCCACAGTCTGCTGTGCTCCGGAGGCGCCTCCGTCGAGGCAGAGGCGAGGCGGTGCCCACCTGGTTGCGAAGGAGCTGCCTCGCCTCGCCGCTCCGCTCCGGGTCCCGGTGACGCTTCCGTGCGTCAGCTCTGCCGCTCGGTGCCGGCAGCGGCAGCGGCAGCTCCGCTCGCTCCTGGGTACCGGCAGCGGCAGCTCCGCTCGCTCCTGGGTACCGGCAGCGGCAGCTCCGCTCGCTCCTGGGTACCGGCAGCGGCAGCTCCGCTCGCTCCTGGGTACCGGCAGCGGCAGCTCCGCTCGCTCCTGNGGCCGCTCCGCTCGCTCCTGGGTCCCGGCAGCGGCAGCTCCGCTCGCTCCTCGGTACCGGCTGCAGGAGCGGCCGTGCCTGCCTGCAGCCACCGCCGGCAGGGGCGAGAGGAAGGAGTCATCCAGGCTGCCACGAACGGCACGAAGAGGCAGGGGAGGCAGGGTGCTCGGGAGCAGGCAGGAACCAATTCCTGCATTGCATCTCCCTGGCGTTTCTGCTCGCAGCCAGCTGCTCCCTCTGCGTGCCAGCAGCAGGGCAGAGGTCACCCCGTGTGCCATTACTAATGCTAATAATAGCGCTCCACACCTCTACAGCACCCTCTGTCCTAGGTTCTCAGCTGACTTTATATGTAGGAGCGATTTTAGCTTTACTACACCCCTCATCTAATTACAGGCATTGTCATCACCTTTATGTGAGAGGAGAGGGCCACAGGCAGCACAGAGCTGGTGTGAGACTTGAGATGACGCAGCAACCGCAGGGCAGATGCTGGCTAGCAACCACTGCTGGGACCTAGCCACGGGAGAAATGTTCTGTGAGGAGAGCTAGCAGTCAGAGTGTGGCTAGACAAAGATGACAAACCTGCACCGTGGCTCTGGCATTGGTGGCACAGGCTCCCCGGAGCAGGCCTGGATGTTCCCATAAACCTTAGCTCAGCTCAACTGCACATTTCCACCTCTCCACAAAACCCAAAGAAGCTGTGGATGCCCCATCCCTGAAACTGTTCATGGTCAGGTTGGATGTGGCTTTGAGCAACCTAGTGGAAGGTGTTCCTGCCCTTGGCAGTGGGTTTGAAACTGGCTGATCTTTAAGGTCTTTTCCAACCCTGACCATCCAATGATTCTACAATTCTATGAAAACAAAATGCTCAGTTAGAAATCTTCTTGTCAATATTGCTAACTTTCTGGTCTCCTGCTTGGACTCACTCCACGTGCTTCAGAGAAAGGGCCTAGATACCCTTAAATGCCATGAAGTTAAAATGGACATTGCTTCAGGGAGCAAGACTCTTCTCCTCTTTTCCAGGGTTGGAGGAGAAGAACATCCTACACTGTCTGCAACAGCAGAAATGGGCTGGTGATATGAGAAGTTATGACAGCCAAAGGCAAAAGGAAAATAAAAAAGACATGGAGAAGAAACATGAGAAGAGACCCTCAGAGCAGCATGAATGAGTGTGGCACTTGGGACTCCAGGCCAGGAAGAGCTAAGAGGGAAGCAAAGAGCAACGTGGGTAGACAAGCAGGCAAAACTAAAATTATATTTAAATTATATTTAAATATAAAAATATTAAAAGTGAGGAAAAGGGGTCTGGACTTGTGTGGGAAGTCTGTAAAATGGTTCAAGGAAGTGAGCAGCTCTTCAAAGGGGAGAAGGAAAGCTATTTTAGTAACAGGCACAAGCAATGGGAGNTGCTAATAATAGCGCTCCACACCTCTACAGCACCCTCTGTCCTAGGTTCTCAGCTGACTTTATATGTAGGAGCGATTTTAGCTTTACTACACCCCTCATCTAATTACAGGCATTGTCATCACCTTTATGTGAGAGGAGAGGGCCACAGGCAGCACAGAGCTGGTGTGAGACTTGAGATGACGCAGCAACCGCAGGGCAGATGCTGGCTAGCAACCACTGCTGGGACCTAGCCACGGGAGAAATGTTCTGTGAGGAGAGCTAGCAGTCAGACTGTGGCTAGACAAAGATGACAAACCTGCACCGTGGCTCTGGCATTGGTGGCACAGGCTCCCCAGAGCAGGCCTGGATGTTCCCATAAACCTTAGCTCAGCTCAACTGCACATTTCCACCTCTCCACAAAACCCAAAGAAGCTGTGGATGCCCCATCCCTGAAAGTGTTCATGGTCAGGTTGGATGTGGCTTTGAGCAACCTAGTGGAAGGTGTTCCTGCCCTTGGCAGTGGGTTTGAAACTGGCTGATCTTTAAGGTCTTTTCCAACCCTGACCATCCAATGATTCTACAATTCTATGAAAACAAAATGCTCAGTTAGAAATCTTCTTGTCAATATTACTAACTTTCTGGTCTCCTGCTTGGACTCACTCCATGTGCTTCAGAGAAAGGGCCTAGATACCCTTAAATGCCATGAAGTTAAAATGGACATTGCTTCAGGGAGCAAGACTCTTCTCCTCTTTTCCAGGGTTGGAGGAGAAGAACATCCTACACTGTCTGCAACAGCAGAAATGGGCTGGTGATATGAGAAGTTATGACAGCCAAAGGCAAAAGGAAAATAAAAAAGACATGGAGAAGAAACATGAGAAGAGACCCTCAGAGCAGCATGAATGAGTGTGGCACTTGGGACTCCAGGCCAGGAAGAGCTAAGAGGGAAGCAAAGAGCAACGTGGGTAGACAAGCAGGCAAAACTAAAATTATATTTAAATTATATTTAAATATAAAAATATTAAAAGTGAGGAAAAGGGGTCTGGACTTGTGTGGGAAGTCTGTAAAATGGTTCAAGGAAGTGAGCAGCTCTTCAAAGGGGAGAAGGAAAGCTATTTTAGTAACAGGCACAAGCAATGGGAGAGCTCAGCGTGCAGTGAGAAGAAAGAGCCTCTACTCCACTGACTCCTGCCCGTACTCCCCTCCACAAAAGCATCTCCCTGACAAGGCTGAAGAAAGAGCACCATTTGAGAGGGAAGCTGAGGCACAGAAGTGTGTTTTCTGAGTTGATCCAAGATGTGCAGAAATTCTGTAGCTGAGCAGGGAGAATTCCCTTGAGAATACACTAGACTGAGGAGAACCCCACCTCTAACAGATGCAAACTGTTTTCTCTGGAGGTGCCCCAGAATCCAGCTGGGTGCCTATCTGTGCATAGCCCTCCCTGTAAGTAAATGAGGTCCCACATCCCACTTTTTTTTTTTTTT